>CP135569.1:1361793-1421117 GCA_032401905.1 Swietenia macrophylla | reverse complement strand
AATTATTAAGTTAATATAAACAAAAATTATAAATAAAAATTTTATAAATTATATTTAACATAATTTTAATATATATATATATAATTATATTAATTTAAATATATTATTATAAAAATAAAGAAAACAACTAACCCAAGGCATTTAATTTTGCCCTGGGTCCGCCAACCCAAGGCAATTATTTTCATTTTTCTAATCAAATTTTCAGGCAAATCACAAAAATAATAAATTTAACAAATAAAATATTATATTTATGATTCAAATTAAATTTTACAAGATCAATAAATTGTATACCAATATCTATATTTTAAAATTAATTAAAAATTGACATAAAATTAAAGTATAAGATAATTAAAGCATAAGAAAATTAAAGTATAAAAACTTACTTTTATTTTAATTTGTAGATGAAATGCTGAAATATATACTTTACACCGTAAATGACTGATTGAAAGCCTAAATATTGCAATTAATTGAAATTTGAGAAGTAGAAAAACCTTTGGTGTGTAAAAATGAGTATGCGGAATGAATTTATTTATAAATAGAAAAAGTAAAATTTAAGAGTAAAATTGTCCAAAATGATTATTTTCGTAAGAATATATTAGGTTTAGTTACGTTGGTAAAGATAAAGTAAAATAAAATTATTTTAGTTACGTTGATAAAGATAAAGTAAAATAAAATTATTTTTGAAATTTTCCCAAAAACCTAACAGATTCTTCAGTCTGTCAAAAATTCCCTTCATGAATGATTAGCATTTTATCCTCATTTTTGTCGAAATTCTCTTCATCAGTAATCAGCATTTTATCCTCCTTTCTTAAAATACAAGTGTTATTTGGATTTATCAACATCATATTTTAGTTCAAGTTTCATTAGTGCCTACACACAAGTGAATAATGTCTATTAAGAAGGAGAAATATACAATATTAATCTCATGAGAAAATTTAAACTCTGCCTTTTTGATTTTGGAGAGATGAAAAACCACCTGGCAATTATAAGTTACTAGCAAGCTTTTGAAAAATTCCATGCAATACCAACAAGATCAAAATAAATGCCTTGCTCTCCTAGAATAAACCACAACATAGCACATTATTCTTCTTCGAAACTAAACAATGATCTTTATTTCTACCAAATGAATTAGCATGCATTTGATGAGTAACAAGAAAATGTATATCAAAATCAGAATCGTCTGAACCAACGATGAGTAAAATCACGAAGAGACAAGGATCTAGATCCCACGTCTTCCAAAATTTAACCAACTGAATTTAACACCCATCACATCCCATGCACATACACAAACATTCTATCCATCCCTGCAACTGAATATTGTCCTAATTCTTTATTTCTGCTTCATAGAGAATAGGAAGTACTCTGAAAGATAACAATCAAGAATTAAAATACCAGTATTAGTTCTCTCTCCTAAGCACTGGAAGAGAATGAGCTCGTTCCAGCTGCCTTCCAAATTTTGACCCATTCCTCCATGGCTTTAGCAGCATGATCAAACATGGGATCTGAGTTTCCAAGCTGCTCTTTTAATGCTTTTGCCATCTCAAGCAAACAATCCTCAGATGTAGTTGCTTTCTGTGGCAACCTTACCGACTGAAAGAAAGGTACAATCTCCTCCATCCATTTCACCCCTTCCCACTCTTTCTTCAGGCTCTCTATCGGGTTACCCTTTTCCTTTCTCCACACATAAGGCAGGCCACTTTTAACACCAACGCCCAGGTGATCGCATATAACCTTAGCACACATTCCACACCAAATGTCTTCAATTGTTTCATACCTCAGCTTTCCTTCTTGAGCCAACCTCAAACCTGGAAACAAAGCTGGCCCCACCACCTCACGATCAAAAGCAATGTTAATTCCACTAATGGGCAAGAGGGTCCTAGCTGGAACAGTCATAACAGCATCAACATAACGAGAATTCCTCTGTCCTGGATTCAAGGCTTGTGTAGGTGCATCATAATCAGCCAAGTTTAGCCAGAGGCCACATGACAAAGCACAGCTAACCCCATTTCGCAGGCTAAATGGATACCCACGGACAAAATCTACTCCCTCGCGGTAAGGGTCATAGAGTGTGTTAAAGAAGAAGGGGGTGGCTGGAGTTTGAAGATTAATAATATGCTGGGCCACAGCATCTATCAAATTGCCATTACTGTCCCTAGCTGGAAGACAGTCATCATCAATGGAGATAATGTATTTCTTTCTAGATATGAGATAACCAAAATACCTGCATGAATAACCAGAGAAGAAAAGGGAAGTGGAAGAACCCACAACCCGGTCAATGTCAGACTTAGTATAGACATGATGGTCAAAACCTTCAGGTATACTCAGTTCCTCTTTGAGACCAGGATCTTTAATGATTATCAGGTGGAATCGAGAAAATACTGGTCTCCATTCATTTAAGAATTCTGTTAGGTCAGATTGCAGTGCTCCTATGACAATGTCAACCTCACTGTCCCTGATATTTTCTAGAGCCATCTTCCCAAACTGAAAGGACGACAATCCAAATCCAACAACTTGTTTGCCTAAATGCAGCTTGTATTTGACTTAAATGTCGTCAAAGGTATGTCCACGCAAGTTTAAAAAACTCTTAAAATTTCTCAGAACATTCTGTCAAAAGATAATCAAAATGTTAGAAAAAAGATGGTCTGAACTCAAATTCACCTGAGAAAGAGAATAATGAAAATTTACACATTACTTACTGGTAGGAAGAACTGGGGTGAGGTTATGCTTGATATTTAGTGCCTGGATCAGAAATAGGACTTCATCTTTTCCCGTTGCCAGGAACAATTTCAAAACTCTCTCAGTCAGCTTTCCAGCATTCAATGTTTTCTGTGAATCATGAAAATAAGTGATGTCACGAGGATGCAGATAGAATAAACAACATCGATTCCATCCACAAATTATGAAAAAAGAAAAGAAAAAAGAAAAAGCCTCAGTGCCGTGCCTTGCACCTCCAAGTATTCAACCATTTCCATCATACCAATTCCAAATTCTCCTGGATTTAATCCATTTGTGTCCATGAAAATGAAAATCATCAAAATATAGACTGCCCAACTTTACATTATTGTGTGTCTTGCTCCTAAAACTAATGAAATTCAACTTTTGGTTGGAACATATCTAACATGTATTAGACAATCATATCATGGGTCATACTTTCAACATGGAGATAGCTTTTTCAAACAAAAACAAAATCCAACAGTCTACGGTTTTACTCACAAAGGCCAGAACTTAACTGATTATACAGCTTGCAGGCGGTTGACTATAGCTAGTGCTAACCCTGGTCATAAACAAAATAGAAATTATCTCATAATTCTTTCACTGATCCAAAATTCATGCCATCCATGTAATAGCAAACACATTCCATCAACATAACAAACAAATGACAATATAATTAAGGAATAACAGGAATAATAACAATTCATCTCATCAGAATGATAAAATAAAATAAAATTACAAGCAAAATAATATTAAGAATTCTTTCTTCAGCATCAGATAACTAATCACAAAAGAATCCAAAACAAAATTGCATCAACAGCAGACAAAATAACATTTTCTTCTTGTTTCTAATAAAACCCGATATGGGTAATTTCCGATTTTCCAAGTTATTCATCAAAAATAAGCAAACCCCATCAGAAAACAAGAATAGCAAACTTAATAGATCAATGATACGCCATGCCCATGTAGTACAAAAAAATAGTAATTGAAAAGAAAAAAAGAAAGGAGAGAGGTAAAAAGATAGTACCAGGAAGAGATCGAGGAGGATGTGATCGGGAAGATAAGAGAGATCAGATATGTGAGAGAGGTTAAGAACAGCCTTATCTATAGCCAATGATAGCAGAGATGGCGGGGTTCTCATTCATTTAATTACAGAGAAAGAATTGTTCAAAGTTTTGTCCGAATTTAGTTGCTTGGTTGCTTGCAGGCTGCAGCACGTTAATTTTATTTTTCGTATTCTCCGTCCGCTTCGATGACCGACATTTGTTCCGCTGACTCGTCTCCTCTCCTCTCCTCTCGTCTCTTCTCTTCCGCATACTTTAGTACGCACAGTTCCGTGTGCCCGTAAAACGGGCCGGTTCTTTCTGATCCGGCCTGATCTATTAAGTAGCAGTCCATTTCAACCTTTTTTTCGGCTGGCTGGGCAATCCAAGACTGACAATCCGCTAATGTTTTGTTATACTTACTTTATTAAAAAATTAAAAGGACAGTAATCTCAAGCCATACGCGTGTGTATATTACATTTACTTCGATCAAGAAATAATACCCCACCTCACATCACCTCTCCTCTCCGCTCTATTACACACATTTTATGATTATTGATGTTTCTTTTATTTCAGTTTTAACACAAAAACATCCTAAACAAAACAACCAATAATACAAATTCCAGCACTATTCCTTACAACACACTAAGTCCTTCTGATTACTTTAAGAAAAAAAGTGCTTTTGACATTCATGACCAAACGCATGCAGGAGCTAAAACAAACATCAAAGCTCATGATGCCATTCACAAAAAAAAATAAAATAAAATAAAAATTTAACGTCTAGAAAATCCACGGGAAAAAACAAACACACACGCACACATATGCTATGCGTCTTCTACTTCACTCCAACAATAGACATGAGAAATCGAAGCTTATCATTCATTTCCTTGAGATCAGAAGGATCCCTAAATGATGCCGGTGGCTCAACTCCGGTAAATAGGTAAAGAGCCTTCAGTTCCTCAAAACATGTTGCTTGTTTTGCACCTTTGTATCCCACTATTTTCCTCATTGCATTGATTTGATGCCACATCTTTTTCTCACTGTACAATACCTGTGGCAATAAGACGTTATCTTCAGTTTACCAATCAGTTGCAATATCCATGAGAAACCGATGAAAATTGATCAAATTTATTAGCATAATACATGCAAATCGCCGCTGTCACTTCCTACATAACTTTGAACTTGCCCTTTTTGGTGTAGCATATCTCATTGCAAATCGCAGTGATCACACAATAAATATTCATACAACAACTAACCTAACTAATTTAAATGAGCAAACAAGAATGATGTATATAAATGCAAAGCATGCTGCAAATGTGTTACTAAGAATCTTTTCATATAATAATCTTTAAGCCCAATGTTAAATATTTTTTTTTTTAAAAAAAAGGTCAAAAAAAACAAAAGCTTTTTGGGGCTATTGAAGGGTTTTATAAAGTAGCCAAGCAGAAAATGAAACAATGCCAGCTTAATTCAATGCTCTTCTCTAGGCCCTATATATAAGGTAAGTTATGTTTGGCAATGAAAGCAAAGCTATTTTTGTACTAACAAATATTTCAATTTAAAGTGGCCAGAGCTCAACAGTTAATTTCAAACTCGACATAAAACTGGTATGCTTTCATTTTTAATTGGTGATTTAGATGAGATTTAAAAATTTGTTGATGTCCAATAAATTCCATGATTTTAGTATATATTTTGCCCTTATAAGAAAAAGGGTGAAATATTTAGACACAGAAGTGGTGAAAACTAGTATACATTCTCCTCTAACTCCAAGGCAAACCATAAATTAAATTGCTCAGGTCAGCTCCGTTAAATTCTTGATCGCTTTGAAAATTGATTACGAACAAGGACAGATCTGACTTCAAGAAATCATATTAAATGAATTGTCCTAAACTCCATGCGATATGCTTTGATGCTATATGCTTTAACATATCAGATATCACTTTCCTTAGAATATATACGTGTGAATAGCACTTTCATTAACTGACAATAGGCATAAATTGACAGCAAAGAACAGTATTCAATTATAGCCTGCAAACAAAACCAACAAATAATCCTACAGGCACTGAGAGTGCAAATCTTCCACTCTACGGACACTGGTGAGTTCCCAATTGAAGGGAGAAGAAAGACAAAGAAAAGAGCTAAGCACTCGGATGATTGAAATAATCTAGTTCATTATCATTGGCAGCCTCAAAAGAAACACACACATCTCTGTTCAATAATGAAAGCCCTTATACTAGTAGGAAAAATTGCCTTGCTCTAGGGGACTATAACATATTTGTTACTTATCAGTAAGACATAGAATAAATCCTAACCTTACTGGAAGCCATATTGATGTCTTTCTCTGAGGAAATTCCGGCAACAGGAAGCTCCGTTTTATCAGCAGTCTCCTCCATTTTATCAGCAGTCTCATGGTTTGCATAACTTGAAGATTTCTCATTCCCTGAAAAGGCATCACTAAAGTTTATACATGGACTTAAAATCATCTTTAATATAAAAAGAAAAACAAATAAATTAAATACTATAACAAGGAGCTAATATTTCTAGACCTTTACACACCTCCAGCAGCATCATAGTCTGTATGGGAGTAATGCTGAGAGACACGATTTCTATTATCATACAAGTCAAATACACTTTCATCTGCGATTTCTCTTGCATCGGCATTTGTGGATATCACAATTTCCTTCTCTTTCTCCAATAGGTAATCTTGTAGAACATCATTATTATTAATATTATCATTTGCTCTTCCTCCTTGCAGCGCAGAAGGCTTATCCTCGTTTGGCTTTTGCCCCTCTTTTGTTCCAACCATTTCAACTTTCAATCTTTCTGCCTCCAAACTATTATCAACATTTCTTTTCGTCAGCAAACCTCCAACAATTTCTATTGGCTTTGTCTCCTCTGGCATTGCATCTACATTTTCAATGTAGCCCATCTCTTTCATCTCTGAACTTTCTTTGGAAATTTCATCATTATTATTTTCTTCTCTTTTATGTTCAATTACCCCGTGAGGTTTCTCCATTCTGATATTGCCATAGTCTTTTCTATCTTCCAATGGCATTCCAAATTCTTTGGTGTTCCCATTGACTTGCTGGTCTGCCTCCCCTGAATCCGCAGGTAATTTTTCTAAACTCTGCTTGTTGTCCTCTCCGGTATCTGTCATACCCTCCTCCCTGATTTTTTCTAATAATCCTCTTGTCTCTCTCACTGATTCCTGATCTTCCTTCATGTCAGTATTCTGACATAATTCTACAACTATGTTTGTCACTTCAGATGCTGGTGCCCCTTCGTTTTCAGCAACTCCACCACTTATCTCATCTCCGGCAATGTCAATAACAACGGCCTGCACCTCATTTACTGGAGGTTGATACCAGCTTTCCTCTATTACCGGTTCTTTCTCTTCCTCTTCTCTGACACCTTCAATTTTTACCTCAATTTCTATTGCTGGTACTTCCTCCATTTCTGCATCCTCATACTCACCAAAATCTTCTTGACGCCCATTTCCCTCAACAATTACATTTACATCTTTTCTGACACCTCCTTGCACATGTTCATTCCCGACCAAAGCTTTTCCTTCATAAACTTCACCATTATCTTTATTATCAACTAATTCAATCCTCATCTCAATATTTTCCCTTGCATCCTCCAACATATCTTCCTCCTTTCCCATATCAATATCTTCTTTAAGCTCCGCATAATAATCTTCCTCTTCATTCTCATCAATCTCAAACACTTTATCATCAGGCTCTGTTCCATAACCAAGCAAAAAAGGAGGTGGTTTAGACCCCGGTAGCAACTTACTCATGAGCTTCTCAGTGCAAACATAGCTTGCCAAGAAAAGCCCCGAAGGGACCGAACAAGCAAACCCGATAAGAGAAATGGCTACAAGTGCAGGAAGAACGACAGGCGCAGAAGATATCAAAAAACCTGTCACCAAAATCTTCTTTCCCACACTTAGTCCCTTGTTCAAGATCCAACTCACCTTCCCACTTTGTTCTTCTGACGGGTATCCTTCAATACCCCACTCGGCTGGATCTGGGTCTTCCATCTACCAAAATTTAATGAAATTTCTATGGTTATATGATTATATCCATTACACAGACAAAATCCTTAAACTTCTACCTCTAAGAATAGCATATATACGTAATAAAGAAGCTCATAATTTAAAAATGTCTCATTCACCCAACTTATAAGATATTACTCAAAGTTTTCTGTTGGCTACTGAGAAATAAAACAAAAAGAAAGGAAACAACATTTTGAAGTGCGGAAACAAACTGTTTCAGAGAAAGAAACTTTTCCCAGAAATGCAAACAAACATAGAAAGGTTACCTGATATTAGAACGTGGAGAGTATTTTTACTATGCTTGACTAGACCGTATCATCTGAACAGCAGAGAGAAATTTTCGGCTCTGGTAGCAGCTAGGGTTTATGGTGATGACTATAAAACTTGGTAAATAATGAAACCCAGATGAGATGAGCGGAAATAATGAGAATCTCTTGAAGTGAAATCTGCATTCGTCACACGCGTAAGCTGAGGGATATGAACAAATTGCATGCAAGTTGCAGGGCATTGCACGTGGACAGTAACAGGCAATGTGGTTCCTCAGCGCACCACCAACTGTCATCTACGTGAATATTTAAAATAAAAATAAGTTGCTTTTATGAAGGATCATCGTCTTCAGTCAATTTTCTTTTTAATTCTTGACATTTAATATAATAAATAAATTAAATTATATTTTAATTATTAATTTTATATTTTATAACATAATTTAACGTATAATTTTAAAAAAATTTATTAATTATAATACCTATTAATATTCTCTTAAATTAATAATAAAAAAGACATTCTTTTAATAAATTTATCTTAATTTTGTCAATATTTATTTTACATTTAATATTTAAAAAAAAAAATTTTATCCCTTATTTTTTTTGTTAATAGTAATTATAAATAGAGTAAAAAAAATTGTTTTATTCTTACAATGAAAAACAAAATATGTAAAATAAAATAATTTTAAAATTATTATTATTATTATTATATATTTTCATCTTTGTCCGAACCTCTACCTAATACCCCCATCAGTGGCCGTTGCAAGTTGCATAGCAATGGTTGGGCACCATTGATTTCAAATTCGGGCGTTTTTATTTTTAGTTGAATTTAATTTAATTTAATTTTTAAATATTAATACACTATCTTATCTTACACGAAATTACTTTAAAAAAAAGTAAAAAATATTTTATTAAAAATATTATAATAGAAAAAATTATAAAATTAGAGATAGTGCAATGGTTTTTTTATTAGAAATAAAATTAGAAAAAATTATAAAATTAGAAATAAAAATGGTGCTTTTAGTAATGGTATTTTTTTTTTAAGATGTTAAATAAAATATTGGAGATATATTAAAAAAAAAACAAAAGGACAGTGAAAAGAAAGAGTGTTTTTTTTTTTTATTTTGCAATTTGTTTGATGTATGTTATTTTTATATAATTTTATCATATTCTTGTTCTTTATTTTTTTTAGTTTATTATTTTCTTTATTTCATTTTAATATGTTTTTATTCAAAAAAAAAATCATAAATGAATAAGACTTAGAGTGAAAAGCAAATTTTAAAGTAGATGAAAAGACGGTGGACAGAACTACCAATGCAATGGCTCCGTATTACCAAAGTATTTTACGACATTAAAAACAATGGCTCCAAGGCTGCAATGCCAAATTGCAAATTTATAAAATAAAAAATAAGTATAAAAAATTATGCTTTTTAACGAAGATGTAAATAAATTCTCTTAGTATTGAGAAGGGAGAGCCTACAAGGGAAAAGAAGAAGTGAGTAAAATGAAAAAACTTGAGTAGCTTGAAAAAAAGGGGGAAAAATTTTTATTATCTTAGTTTGTAATTTAAATTTAATTTTTTTATTTTTTATTATTAAAGATGCTCAATATAATAAGTATGATATTATTTTCTTTTATTATGAGCTAAATTTATTTTTTAGAGCAATAATATAGCTAAATATAATATTATAACATTTATTTATTTGATATAATTAAAATTTATTTTTATTAATTAAGTATTATGCACTATTCTTAATGAATTTATTGTTTAGATAATTTGAAATTTATAATAAAATCCTTAAAAAAATATTTATAATTCAATTTTTATATTGAATACCATAAAATTTATATAAGATAGGAATATATTTATATGTTTTGTATAATTATTGCATAGAACTATTATATTTAATACATTTTTTACTATTCTAATTCATTAAAAAATACAGTAAGTTGATATTATAAAATAGTTTCAGTATAACTTTAAAAAAAATTAACGAATAATTTTAATGTTCTTGATTATTAACTATTAATTAAAGTTTCAATTATTAATAATAGATAAAATCTTAACAAATCAGTTTTGATAAAATCAAATACCTTGAAACTCTTTCTATCTAGTTACTCTCAACTTATTTTTATTTGTTTTAATTTAATATTTAGTTTTTTTAGTATAAACAATTCATTTAAATAAATTTAGGATAGTTTAACTTGATAATTTAATTATAAATAATTATTTCTCATAAAAATAATACTCACTTATCACTTTATTACTTGTTCACAATACTTTTATTTGCATAATTTTTATGACACGTTTCTTTAATAAAAATATCATTATAACACAAAAAATATATAAAATTGAAAATAGTTAAAAACTAAAGGATGTTTTTAGTAATAGTGTATATGTATGTACGTACGTACGTGTGCGTGTATAATGAGTAATCCATCAAAAGCCTCTCTCATCAAAATCCTTCCTTAGCATATGCTTGTTGTTATAAAAAAGTCCTCTTCAACATTATATTCTCATTAGGAGTTTTCTTTATAATAGAACTGGGGACAAAACAAAATATCATTCAGTTATGCTTACAAAGAGTATTGGTTCAATAATGTTTCATCAAATAAGTTAACGTTTTAGTAATACTTTTTATTAACTAGATCCTAACCCTACTTAAAAAGCATAAGGAAGTTGAGAGTTAATGAAATTTTAGAAAAGACAAATAATAGAGTAATAAAAACTTATTTGAGATGTCAACTAATACTAGCAAATTGGATTTTGCACTAAAATAAATTTATGTATTGACACTTAAAAAACGAAACTCATGTATCAACAGTTATTATATATTAGCAAATATATTTAATATTATTCTAATTTGATTAACTTTAATGTATAAAAATTAAATACTTAGGGCATTCACTTTCTCGATTATACATAGCAGTTGTAATGTTAAAGTCATAATGCTTTAATCTAAAATATGTTATGGTACATTAATAATACTTGCTATATTTTCATTCGGTCCAAAGGTAGTATTCTTTGAATGAATTTTCTCCTAAACTTATGTGAGCTTCTCAAATTTTCGCATTGTTCAATACTGTTTATTACATGGAGTTTGTATAGCATAAATTTGTCTTACATAGAGTTATAGTAGGGGCTTCAGTTATGGTGATATGTTTGTATTTATTTAAATTAAACCAAGTGCATTAAAAAAAAAAGAAAACCTCAATTAGCTAAAGAAATAGCAGCTTAATTGGCCATGCAATGGTTATAAGAAACAGTAAAAGGATACATAAGAGCTCGGTAATCGAATCAATGACTGAGAATATTCCATGGATACTTGATGGAAGATTCTAAAGATAAGAAATACTGGCAATTTGGTTAACAATAGCCATAACTTCTAAAAGGATGATATCTAAATTATCTAAATTCGAGATAAATTTGTAAGCAGAGGCTATAAAAAAAAAGTATTTAAAATTTTATTAAAAAACTTAATATTATTTGTAAAATACTTTAAATATTATTTTAATTAGAATGTACTATGTAATTATTTAAAGTTTTTTTTAACAAAAGAAATTTTTCAATTTATAGATAAATTAAAATTTAAAATTGTCTTTTTATTAACTCAATATTACTAAAATTTATGAAAAAAGATATTGACAATCTAAAATTTGGCCTAAATGACATTTTAATCTTAATGGTTTGAAATTGCCCATGCAAAATCCTTTTGTTAAACAAATTTTGTTAATTTGTAAGGGTTACCCATTTTGCCATTATAATTATTAAATTTACCCTCTAAATCATAATGTAAATTAAAACTTAACATGGTAGATTATGAGCAGTCTAATTTGTGCTATATTAATTTTTATGAGTTAAGTAAGAAAAAGATATATTGCATGTATTAAATCACAATATATATACTATGAATGAGAGGTTAACTAAAATTCACTTATTATATTGTGTTGGGGAATAAAATTTTATGTTCTAGTCTTAATATATTAATAAAAAAATACTACAAATGAAAATATTACAAGATAAATAGAAAAATAATATTATTGAAATACTAACACATAAAATAATTAAAATAACAAAGTAAAGCCTTCAAATGTTAAGACGATAGTATTCACCCTTTTGTAAAAATCTACATCTTATTTATTATTTTTTTTTCATATATCAATGTCTTAGAAGCAAAAATGACAAAGGTAAACAACTTTTGAACAATATTCTTGTTTTAATATTAAATTTAAACACTTTTGTGCAGTTTATATTAGAACTCGGCAATTAAATGTAACAAATGAAGAAGTCAACCTCTCAAATATTGAGACCATTGTATTCACCCTTATGACATAATCTAATCTTTATCATTTCATATATTAGTATATATTGGAGGCAAAAATGAAGAAAACAAGCAATTTCCAAATATTGCTCCTATTTAGATATTAAATGTGGTGGACGTTTTCTTCAATGATTTTGATTCATTGAGAAAAATGTGTTTCATCTTTGATCTCGTGATTTCATATAAATTTTTGTCATATATATATTTTTATTAGCTAATTCATCACTAACACCAAATATATGCAATGCTTTATTAATGTCACATTGCTTGAATGATGGAAAAATACATCCAAAAATGCATGCTATGATTTAATAAAAACAAGCACATAATGTTAATATTTTTACTTACTTTTGACAAAATATTTTACAAGAAAATTGTTACAATTAATTGATATTCAAGTGTGTTGAATTGAAGAATAGATGAGATTAAATTGTATTGTTGATATCTTTTTTTTTAATTTTTTATTCTCTTCTCTTTCTCTTTTAAGTTAAAAGAAACTAACAATAAACTAATAATTGAAGTTAGGGGTATTTTTGTTTGAAATAAATACTTTGGTCACTAATTAAAAAAAGTACAATGGACTATTATTAGTTATGGCCTTAAAATTAGGTCCTTTAACAAAAAAAAAAAAAACCCGAAGTTACTTTTACTTTTTTCTTTATTCCTAATCTTCCTTATAATAAAATTTAGAAATTTTTTTCTAAAATAGCCCTAATTTTAAAACTATTTATGTATATAGTCAATTTCACAATTTTCTTGTCAACCAATTTCAAAATTCTTGGATCAAATTAACATTGTATAATTATATTTTGCGAAAGCATAAATCAAACAACTTTGAATTCTTTTTCTTACTTCATGATTTTATTTTTTTTCCTAATGTTTCAATCAATATTCAAATACTAGGTATTTCATACAAATTTAATAGTGCAAATTGATCATCCAAAATTTTATGTATAATTCAATATTGAGAAAATGTACAAATAAAAAAAAGTAAGTTATTATGCATATTTTCACTTATTTTTGTTTAATTTTATGAATCCATATGTGTATGTTGATATGAGAATTTGTTCTGAGTATATTCTGAATTAATTTCATAAATTTTGATTGTGAAAAACATAGAAAAAAAAAACGCTTAGTACAAACAAATGCAAAAACCCACTATAGTAAAGTTTAGGCTTGTAATTAGGCTCAATTTTAAATCATGCATTTCGAGCCTAGTACAAGGCTCAAAATCGAGCCCTCGTATAGGCTTAAAATCGAGCATGCGAGCTCATATGTTTTGAGCTTTATAGTGAACCCGATTCCCAACATTATGGTGGGCTCAAAATTGTTAATTTTTTTAAAATTTTTTTTTATTTTTTTAACTCATGCACCATTTGTTATTATTCTTTAATTTTTTTATGTAAATATAATGTACATTTATTAAATATGTAATTAAAATTAATTACGTAAATTTATTTCATCAATGATCTAATAGGCATTTTGTTACTCTTTTACATGTTCTATTGAAGAGTTTTTGATAGAACTATCGAGTATAGAGGATCATGACTTATATCATCAGACAATGTTAAGAAATACATTGGTATAGAGGTCTGACTTTTAGTTACACTAAAAAATATCAACCATAAACAATTATTATGCCTAATACAAGAGAGATTCGATATAGATTCAACATAATTCAATATTAATATCAAAATAGGTTTCAAACATGCACTACATGGTCCATTATGTATGTGGCTATAAAAGATTACTTTGATATTTTTGCATTGGTTAACAACAAGATAAGTATATAGTCTAAAATTTTCAATCCGTCGTACATCACCACGGATCACATAGTTATTGCAAATCATAGAAATTTTTGTATGTATATATATATATATTTTTTGCAACTTGACAACCAGAAGTTCTTGTGCAACCATTTGTTTCTTCATAGGGGAGTAATTAATTTAATCATGCTCAACATTATTCTCCTTCAGAGCATCACTCCACATTCTCACATAAGTCCTCTTACAAATTATGTTAATCCATATCTTGTAATTCACAAAAGATACGCCTTATAGTGATTCAATGAGAAACCCATATATAAATATTTTGATAATCAACTGTACATGAAAGATACCAACTTTGAAAATATAATAAGGACCTTTAGTTAAAATTATAGTATGATGATGCTAGTGCAATAACTATTATTGATGCCTAACTGAACTAAAAAAGTAACTTAATTAGATGTCAAAATGATATAATGAGGCCATCAAATTATTTTAAGTGTTTATTGCCAATGCTACCATTATTTTTTATGTTGTAAGACGAATTCTTTAATTCTAATTTCAATAACATGTCTATTTCAAATTTTTAGTTCTAAAAGAGATTTACAAGATACGTTGGTTGTAGTGACACTTTCAGCTCAAGGTTACTAAGTTCATAGCATACCATTTCCAGGCGAGTGCGCAATTGACGGATGTAAATGATAAATTCAAGCAACTAGTAAAAATAAAAATAAAAAAATTTGGTGTGTTAAATGAATTGACACAATTCATAATTGTCAAAATGACCAGCTATAGTAGGTTGTTAAACAAATTATTGATTTATTGCTAAAAATGTGGTAGAAAAGTTTTAAAATTTTAGAAGGATTTATACCCTTGAAAATATTTAAAATGACATATTTTGAGAGTTTAGAGTGCTTGTGTTGTGCTGTGTAATTTGACTATTCAAAAAAGAAACGTGAAGATTGACATATAAGAATCTAATAGACTTTTAAATTATTACCACAATTTTACCAGATTTTAGAAGATAAAAACCAAATCATAGTAAGACATATAAAAATGAATAATGATAACTATTTTTTATACTTTTTCATGGTGCTTGGGGCGTGTATCCATAGTTTTTGTTCATTGATAAAGCATGTGATTTCTATTAATAACATTTCGTAAAAGGAACATACCATAAGACACTCTTTGTGGTAATTGCTATTGATAAAATTGACCATATATCTCTTGTGACATTTGGAGTAGAGGATTTTAAAAACGATGCATTGTAGAAGTATTCTTAGTTAATTTATAGAATTTACGTGCCCTAATATTAGATTTGGTGTTTATATTAAACTGACATGATGGCATAACAAAGGAGATAAGGGCAATATTTGTCAAACCATACTATAGTTTTTGTGACTATCATATTGAAAAGAACCTAAAAACAAAATATTTGCTGAAAAATTATAAGAAAGTTACTTTTTTTATGAGGTTTTATATTGCTACAAAAGTATGTGCGCATAATAAGTTCAAAAATATATGGACAAGTTGAGATCAAGATACCCATATGTTACAAACTTTTTGCAAAATGAAGTGAAATTTCACAGGGGGTCAAATCACATTTTTTAGTAAAATGCTATGATATAATAACTGCAAATATCGTAGAAAGTATTAATTCAATGCTGAATGATCCCAATTATGAATTTAATAGACTGAAAATAGGTAACGTTACAATGATAGTTTTATGAAAGAAGAGGTGAGGCAGCAAAATATAAAGCAAACTCCACATCTGAAGCTGCACATGCTAGAGTTAAGTATAAGATTTATTCTCACTAACTTTATTAGTATATATAGCATCACATTTTGAGTTCAAAGTCAAAGGTGGAGGCATTGCTATAGTGATTGATCTCGGCATAAAATCCTATCAATATAAGCAATTTGAGTTATAGCAATTATTGTGTTCACATACCATCACAAAAATTAAATATGTATAAGGCCAGTATAGGGATTTTTGCTCTGATTATTATAAAAATCGCTCACTTTTGATAGCATATGCAAAAACAATTCTGATTGAAGATCTAAGATTTTGGGTTATTTCACAAGAGGTATGATTTGTCATTATAAAGTCACCAATAAGTT
Organism: Swietenia macrophylla; assembly: GCA_032401905.1. NCBI lineage: Eukaryota > Viridiplantae > Streptophyta > Magnoliopsida > Sapindales > Meliaceae > Swietenia > Swietenia macrophylla. Next base: position 1,404,833 of record CP135569.1, on the reverse strand, counting down.
TTGTTTCAATTGATTGAACAAGAAACAAATATATCCCATTTACAGGCAAGGAGGTGATAGTTTAAAGATATTTTCGTTTGCATACAACATGGATAGATATTTTCGTTTGCATGCAACATGGATATAATGGAGCTAGAGTTTGATACATCATTGTTAGATTGGGCTTTGAACTTGTAACTATGTATTTATTCTTATTCTTATGTGTAAATAATTTATTAATTATTGTTGAACTTATATGTAACTGTATACATATATTTTTACACAATTATGTATGATTAAACCATTGTATGATTAAAGTTTTTTATATTGTTTGTGGAATGTAGTTGTTGGAAACATATAAAATTTTTGAAGTGTTATAGGTAATAAATTATGTAGAGAAGTCCAATTGTCAAATGAAAATTTTGTCAAAAGTTTAAAAAATTAATAGTGTGCATATAATTTCTAGACAACATATGTGATAATTTTGATTTGGCATAAAACAAATTTCTTACTTTACTATAAGGCACAAATAAAAATAATTTCTTTAAAATATATTTCCTTAAGGCTAAATTTTTTTTTATTAAAGGACATATTGATTTTATCAATAATTATTTGTATATGTATAGTTTTTTCAAAAAGATAATTGCATTATAAAAAAAAAATACAAAAATCACATATACATTTTAATTAGAAAATATCATCGATATAAAATCTTACTATATAAATTAAGTGTTATCTTTAATTCAAAAAATGGCCCGCGATTAAAAGTAATTTCTATTATCAACCCAAGCTCAAGTACTCAATGAATTATAAGTAAAAATGCCATAATTTTACACTACCTATGATCTACTTAGTGAGTCAATATTGTAGATATAGTCAAACTCATTATCAATATTAAGTGGCTCATGCCTTACTTCATAAAACTTATCATGTCTCAATACATAAGAGAACAATTTACATAGAGTTTGGGCGTGTTGCCCATTGCCTTTGTAGAATGTCCCATTGGCATGGAATCATACATTGTAAAGTAAACATCAAGACAAGTGCATGACATATACTAGTGCAAGAAGAAAACAACCTCTACTACACTCTAAACCTTCTGCATCAAATTAGAGTCGCTACTAACGTGTCGCTCTATCTTCTATTCGATTGAAAAGTGACCAGCTTAAATTGCTTAGAACATATTTGCTGCCACACAAAAAGTAGCTTGGTTTGTACGATAAAGTAGTAAAAAATATGATCAAATAATCTGAATAATATAAAATAGGGTTATAATGATAACTTATATGACACATACATACATATAAGTATGACCGTCCACCATTATGGCTCTATACTAGGACATGATAATTGTAAATGTGTAAGCATATGTAGATACCATTGATGTGATAACATAATGATATACTAATGTACCATAATTAGTTATAAGCATAAATTGATGTACGTTGATAATAAATAGATTACTTATAATATCCTTTAACCGCGAGTCCGAATTGGAGATGGTGCGAAATTATTATGGTATCAAAATTACTGAATGTGTCTATGCATACCTTTGAGTTTTCTAACAATTGTATGTACTTAATATATAAACGATCGTCATAAAGCACCAAAGGATTGATCTTCAAATCAGTAGAAATATTGGAATAAAAACTAATTGAAGAGAGCATACCATGTCTCTTCAGCATATTAATGTACATACTTCGACCTATAGACACTTTGTATATACTCGACCAAACCAACTTTTTTTATATATTAGCGTAGGCTTGACATAGACATCGGTTGGTGCATCATTTGCAATGCCATGCAAGTTCTTGTACAAAATAAGATATAAATTTCATTAATTTTTTTTTAAAAAATGGATAGAGTTTTCCTTATAAATTGAATATGACCAAATTTTGTTCCACAACATAAATAATAAAAATACTTCAAATATAATTGTTTAATTGAATCATCTGTAATCATAACAAATAAAGGACCTTAAGCATCTTATTTATAGATATTAATGCAAATATACAAATTAATTATGATTATTAAAGACATTGAGTTAATCAACAACAAACGAAAAAGTTCATGGTATTATTGAGAATTGGCCACTTGTATACACTCATGAAAAGCCTCAGATAATTCACTATTAATTTCACCTCCAAAATGTGTGATATCTTATCTAAGTGCAATATCTTGTCTTAACTTTTGTTGCAAGCTTTAACATTATATCATAGATATTGGAGATCTCTAAGAATCTCCTCAAAGTAGGATAACATGTTCATAGGGAGAGACATATAGTGATAGTAAAGGTGTACCTCTCTGTGTTGTGCACTTGTATGCCTTAATGGTTATACCTCCTATAATTTATATGACAAATATCAATACATATGATTACATTATACAAACAAGTAAACTTGTAATTAAAAACCATACTTGTGGTGTGTCAAATTCAATTGTATCGTAGAATTGATATTTGCATGACTTATTTGTGACTTAATGTGAACGACATTGGGGTATCTACCACGATTGATTGGCTCTGTGAATAAGCTACTCCCATATATGCCATTAGGTTTGATGATCTCCATCAATTGCTAGCATAATGACAATTCATCTCTTTAGGCTCTGGCTTTAATACAAAAATCACACGAGACTACTATAAAAAATTTAAAATCTAAATTACAAGAAATGTACGTACACTATAAAGAGTTAAAATAGATCAATAAACAATAAAGATATTCATCAAGTTTTCAAGAATATGTGTGCTTTTGGTGAATTTTTATCAAAATACTTCCTTCTTGTCTTCTAACTAAGAAATCGCAGAATGTTGTTGTTCGTCTTCGAAGGCTATTTTGTGCACTAAGCACTATATTATATATACTTTCCTCTAAATATGCTATTAGTTACTTTTAAGCCATATGACATTCCCTTTATAACTTTACTGTGACGTAATGTACTTTAATTTTTTTAAAAATATTTATTTATTTATAATATTATATATTTTTATATGATATATATTATTAAACATATTTTATAATTTTTTTTAATATTTGTAAAAAGTAGTTATTAAATAATATATTAATATGGTATATTTAAAATAAATAAAATAAAAAATATAAATATTGAGAATTAAACACAAGCCGTTTGAACGGCAAGTAATAGACTAACTATTAAGCTACAATAAATTATGTATTTGTTATTTAATATTATTTTGAATGAAAATAGTCACGTATTAAGGGTAAATTTGTTCAACAATTATAAAATTGACGATTTTAATAGAAAATTTTGAAAATTAACTATTTACACGGATATTTTCCAAAATAAAACCATCTTAAAATTTTTCTCCTTCTTCCGAACATTTGCAGCAACTAAAAGAAATAAAGAAACCAAGGATCTCCAAGTCCGAGTTACAGAGTGCGCGAGTTTAGAAAGTAACTAAGAAGCATGAAGATCATACGCAGAAACTTAGTAGTCAATGGGTCTGGCAGCGTTAAGGTACAAAACAATTTCACAATTCAAATTTCATTCTTGTTTAAGCACGCTATCTATCAATACCTAAGAGCAAATTGATTTATTGATCATTTTGTTTTTTCTTAGATGAAGCCGGAGGATTCCGATGATCTTTGGTTTGCTTACAATCTCATAGCCCCTGGAGATTCTGTCATGGCCACAACTGTCAGGTTTTTTTTTTTTTTTTGAAGTTCTGCCTCCTTGTTCAAGATTTTATTTACAATTTTATTTTGTTTTTTGTTGTTTTAATGATGAAACAACAACTTTCTTGCTTTAGAATTTGACTATTATGTGAATTATAACAGGAAAGTTGTAAAACAAATGGCATCTGGTGCAAGAGATCCAGAACGCGTGAAGCTTAAGTTGGAAATTAAAGTTGAGGTAAATTTAGGCTATAAAGCTACAACATCTATGGGTGAAACTTCATGATGTCAAATATAAGTGAAAAATTAAAAGTAATTTTCTTAATTTAAAGGGGTTTTAAGATTGTTAAAAGTGCTTACAAGTGCACCGTGATTATGTCAATGGTGGCACAAGAATGTAACATCAAGAGGAAATTTTTATGAATTTGAAATTTTCATGATATTTTTATTTCCCACTTTCTTGTGTTTCTCAGGCTGTTGATTATGACAAAGAAGGGTCTGTCTTGCGTGTACGAGGAAAGAATACTCTTGAGAATGAGCATGTTAAAGTAGGTTATATTACATTGAGCTTTAATTTTATATATTTATGGTTTCTTGGTCCAGCATCAGACTCTTATTTGTTGTCTTAGATTGGTGCTTTCCACACTTTGGAGCTTGAGCTGCAACGACCTTTTGTGTTATCAAAGGTATGATTCTGTTGTTGCTTGTTTAAATCTGGCATATTTTCTCTTTTGCTGGGCAATTGTGCAAAGACTATATCCATATCATATTTGATGGGAATTATGTATCTCCTTTTAATTGACTAAGAATCCTTCTCTCGTTAAATTGCCAAATCCGTTGGTAAGTTTGGTTACTCTTTTCCTCTTGTGCCTTGTTACTGCTCAAGCTCTTAAATATCTGTTCTGCAGTATATAGACATCTAATATTTATGTTTGTGGTTGACCCCCAAACCCTCTACATTTTTATTATTTTTATTTTTCCTTTTTGATATTTTATTCCTGGAAGAGTTGCCTATAAGATTTTAATGGAGTACTCTGCAATTTAGGGTCTCTACAGCATAAAGTATTTTCTTTAGATATTTTTACCAGTTTTGGGTAAAATTCGGTTGCTTGTTTCTTTTTGGGTTAAAAGGTAGAGGGGGGAGAAAAGATCGGTCACCAATGATGCTTTAATTGATTCGTGAACTGTAATTAAATAGCTATGAAGTTCCCACCCCAAACCCTCTACATTTTATCTTTCTTTTATGCTGGCATCATAAATATGTTTTTATTTGAAAATTACTTTTATCATTTCTATTCTTCAATATTGCTGCTTTTTTCTCTTATAAATGATTTTCTTTTCCTTATTTTACTAACTTGTGGCACATATTCTATCTTTTGTATTAGGACCTTTGGGACTCATTTGCATTGGATACACTTCGCCAGGCATCTGGTATGCTCCCTGAATTTCTCAATGATCTTGATAATTCCAAACTGAAAGTGTTTAAAAATTCTTGCTTGTGTTTCAAATTAATTTTAAGATTCTTCTTCTCTTTTTCTTTTTTTTTTTTTAAAAAAAAAAATCAGCTGACCTGGGAAAGGGTTGTAAATTAGTCTAGTGTATTAGGTATGTTTTTGTTGCAGGGATAAGGATTCTTGCAAATAGGCTAGAGTCAATTTCAGAATTAGACTTGTATTTCTCCTAATAGTGTGGTTTTTGTTTATCCAGAGGATGCCTAGTTCACTTTTGTTCTTTCCTTTTTTCATTGTTATATATTTTCTTGTTTCCTATAAAAAAAATCATCTGAATTAATTTGCAAATGCAGAGCTTAGATTTATGTTCTTCTATAAGTTTTGCATTGCTTGGAACTATATTATTTATCTACATGGCATCTGTGTTCTATGCTTTGATGTTGGTTCTTTTTTGGATAAATTTTGTAGTTAGTCTGTTAACGTTTTAATCGCATATATAAAAGAAAAAAGAGTTGGAACACATTAACTTAAATGTTTTATGTGAAACGTAACACACATCTCAACTGTCCTTTTGTTTTGATCCGGGGGTTAATAGAGTTATGAGCCATCATAAAATCATAACTGAAAGTGAAAGTTAAAAGAATAACATTAAATTTTGTGAATGGAAGGATTGAAATTACAGCAAGGCTGGGATTTTCTGTTCCATTTTAATTGAAATTTACAAGTCAAAATAACCTGACCCCTAAAAAATCTTTTGTTAGTTTGAGCCAGTGTTTCATCTATTATGCAGTAATTATTTTTGAATTTTAAAATGGACAGCATTATATTGGTTCATATTCTGCAAACCTCTATTAATTGATATAGTTGGTGGAATATATATGGTGTTTGCTTTACAGAAGGTTTATTTGTTTGATACCTCTGTTTTGTGCTCTTTGTAAGATCCTGCTGCCACTGCTCAGCTTGCTGTTGTTTTAATGCAAGAAGGATTATCACATATCTTTCTTGTTGGTAGAAGGTAAGCATACCTTATTGCAAAGTGAATCTTAAATTTCCATGTATGATGCAATAAGGTGATCGTTACAACTAAAATTTGGACAAAGTCTTAGTTTTAATGTGTAAATCTATGTTGTTTTGTGAAGTGGATTGGAATGGATCATGCCATGGACTATTTGGTATGATGTTATGGTATCTTTGAAATAGATAAACTTTTTGATGTGTTCCAGTTAGGAATCCAATTTTTTTGATGTGGGGCGGTCAAATTTCTGTAATTTTCTGCAAGAGAATTCTTAGTATCCATTAGCTATCACAATTTTTTAACAAGTTTTACTCCCATTTGAGTTACATGAATACGAATTTAAATGACTTGAGCCCAGATGACACCAACTGCATTAGTTTAATGCTAAGTAGACCCAAACTGTGAAGTAAAAATAAAACTTGCTGTAGCGAAACACATATGTCATATCCAAATTATGCATAACGAAGCTCCTAAAACAGCAATTATCCGTGTATAAAATCACAAGACCAGTTATTGGTAAATTACTTGTTAACTCTTCAAATTCTCTTTTCAAAGCTTATGTCTAAACTTTTAGAATCTAAAAGCTAATTCTTGATTGATTCAAAAGTCCATGTTTTAGGGAGAAATGCAATCTCCGGTTTTGAAGGAAGATAAGCATGTATCTTAGTTTTGAAAATTGTTTGCTTGGCTTATGAGTTGAATTTAGAAATGATGGATATGGGATTGGATACAATGTTTTGGCTTTTGCAAAATATTGTCAGAGTGTCCTATCCATTAAATGGGATCATCTCTTGTTGATACTTTCGATTGGTTTGTTCTTGGACATGATTGTGATTTTTTTGTGTTCGTTTCAACATTTTTGTTCGTCAAGCTTTTTGTGCATCGGCTTCTTGTTTCATTCACTTAAATTTTTGAAATGACAATCTGAATGTCCATCTTTTTCCTTTTTATTTTGACCTAATTGGGCCATGGTTATCTTGATTTTAACGCAAACTCAGAACCAAAATATAAATTGTCTTTAATGAGACTGTCCTGATATAGCTCATGCTACAATCTAATGGTTAATATTTGCGGATCCAAAATATATTCAGATTAACACTCAAAATGGACACAGTTTTTCTATTCACACACACACACACACGTATTAGTTCTTTTTTTCTTAATTTTTTTAAAGATATTACATAAACGTAAACCAAACCCCTTCATTACCCTAACTTGGTGTGAGAAAGCTTCAAACCCTAAAACTCTTGCATTTCTCCTAGAGGTTTTATTAGTTGAACCAGCCAGCACCCACCAACCTTCTATCTATATTTTTTACAATTTAGGAATGTGATATATATTGAAAGAGATAATAATATCATATACCATGTGTAGTAACATCTTTTTTTTTTCCCAATTGTCTATGCACTGATCCATATACATTATTCTCCTTTTGTTCATGTGGAAAAAAATAGTTTGACGAGCACTCGCTCACGTATAGAAACTTCAATTCCTCGGAAGCATGGGCCTGCTATTGCTGGTTATGAGTCGGTACGTGTGCTTGGATAGAAAAATGTAATGGACAGTGAGAACATGTTTTTTCCTTAGACCCTGGTAATTTATGTCTTTACTAATTGTCTTCTGCAGGCTTTGAAGAAGTTCTTTGAGAATGTTCTACAGGTAAGTACCATTTTGAATAGTAGTTTCATAGCTTCATATACCACTCCTGAATATGAGTGCCCATTATATTTAAATGCTAGAATAAGAGTTCTGTGCCTCCTCCTAACAAGTTTCTAATATGTGTTAGGCTTTCCTGAAACATGTTGACTTCAGTGTGGTTCAATGTGCTGTGATTGCAAGCCCAGGCTTCACAAAGGTCTATTTTTAGTGTCTGTGTTTTCACTTTTAGTTTGGGATTAGATAATATGCCAAGAATACTGAATTTTATTTGAAAATTACCTCCTATTTTTCCGATGATGATATAATTTTTATGATTTATGTAATTAAAAAAATAAAAACTTTTTTTCTTAATATATTAATGATTGAGTGTTCTGTTGCTGTATATGATCCAGGATCAGTTTTATCGTCACCTGTTGTTAGAGGCAGAAAGAAGACAGTTGAGACCAATTATCGAGAACAAGTCCAAAATAATTCTTGTCCATACAAGTTCTGGATACAAGTATGGTTCATATCAGATATTGGTTGTTATACTGTTTAAACACACATTTCTGAAATATACAAACCACGAGATTCTGAGGTGGAAATAGGAGTGTACTTAAGGAAGTGATATGTCCTTTCCCTTAACTGTGTCAACTTATCGTTTTCAAATGCATGGTCACATTGATTTTCATTTTGGTAGCTTGTGGTGATGATGGTTCTTTGTAGTTATTTGGCAGCCTTAACAACTATTATGACAATAAATTATGGGTGTAGTATCAATATCTATTTAGGCAGTTTCATGCAAGGCCAAAGGCTAGATGTTTGATACTCTTTGATTTCTGAACGGAATTCAGTATGCCCGCTGTAATTTATATTTTCTGTGATACTCAATTTATTTTGGCTGCATGATTTATAGCTAATACTGTCTCTTTCACTATCATGTCAATTCCATTTCATGCAGAAGAAATTAGTTGTATTTACTAATTAACGTTGGCAGTAACTATCTCATAATTATATATCCTCTGTAATTATCATTTATGTATGGATATCAACATACAAAACTTACTAGTAAACATCAAAAAGCAACAATAAAACAGTGCAGTGCATACATAATGCATCTCTGTTATATTAGCATTTATCTTACAATGTGGACTGAATAAGTTTAGGTGGCACATAGCCTCTTCTGTAGAACTGAAATATCACATTGATGTGTGCTCTTTTAAAATTTGCTTCATACTATCACTTGACATCAAATTTTGATACACAGACATAGTTTGAGAGAGGTTTTGGATGCACCAGATGTTATGAACAAGATCAAAGACACTAAAGCAGCACAAGAGGTCAGATTTCTTTGGCTTAGCATTTCAAATTATTTTACATTTGATTTACTCTAGAATATTTATTGTCCTGTGCTGTGTGTACTAGGCTATTGTTTAATGTTTAGTGCTCAATTATACTTTACGTCTGGTAACAATACTTAAATTTTACTGTATGATATGTCTTTTCTCTATGTTGCAACAATAGTTATGTTATTTCTCCTTTTTGTCCAGGTCCAAGCTCTAAAGGACTTCTTTAATATGCTTTCAAATGTCAGGTTCTATCTTTGAGATCTGTGATTTTATGTTATGATTTTTACCTATCATATGCATTTATTGTTGTCACAAACCAACGGAGAAATGTCTGATACTTTAAATGCCTATCATATGAGAATTTGCACTTGAGTGAACCAAGAAAACTAGTAGCCATGGGAATTTTATTAATTGTTTTGTATCTTGTGGTTGATGGTAGATAGTACTTCTACATGTATCCCTTAAGACATTTTCTTAGAGTTTGAGCGAGTTACCTTGCTTGCATTCTGAAAACAGTAGCTTCCATGCCCTCCTGCTGAAGTTGGTGTGAATGATTGCAACAACTCTTCAAATCCTGTTCAGTCTGATTAGATATGTCACTGGAACAATCCATTCTGTCTCTGTTTTATTTTTGGATTCGGAGTATGAGTTGAAAATTACAACATATGGCTACATTTCAAACCTTAGTAGTTTATATCACAAGAAGTTCAAAGGCAGTATTCATAAGCATCTACAGTTGATTGGGTATTTTTGGTAATTAATGACCCACCTTTTGTTATCCCTTGGCAAGACTATATGTAAACTTTGACCAAAGTTTTCTTGTTACGCTTTGTTGTTTTTTTCATTCTTCTTTTTACTCCTGTCTTTTGTTATTCCTTTTTCCCATTGTTTATGTTCCATAAAATGAATCATTTTTGGTGCGTTTTAGGATCCTACTCGAGCATGCTATGGACCAAAGCATGTGGAGGTTGCCCATGAACGAATGGCCGTACAAACGCTTCTGATCACAGACGAACTTTTCAGGTTGGTGTACTACAATAGTCATTGTGATCTGGACTATTTTTCAGGCTGAATGAGTAGTAGAATAATAGAATTCCATAAACTGTATTGTTGTTTTGATGTGGATGATTTACCATGTTTTGCATGAAGTTTAATTAGTTGTTTTCTGCTGGATGCTCCTTGAGCTTGTACTGATGATAAAGCTTGCTTCATGTACATATACAATGACAGTGAGCTTTCAGTTTCCTTTCATGTTGATTTTCAGTTCTTTGCCTGCGATGTTACAGGATCTTTTATAGTTAAATTTTAGGCTTAACTCTCTTGCTAGTGTGCTAATTTATGACAGTGAACTTTCAGTTTCCTTTCATGTGTTGAGAATTTCGAGGTGCTGACTCTAGAGCTTACTGTAAACAAAGTGGCTCCTTAATGTTGTAACGACTTAGCACAGTTGGAATGCATCAGTCTCTTCCTAATTTTACCAATTTATATTTTGCTGATTTCCCTACTGCAGAATTCACATAGGATCAATTGATTATAATTCCTGAAAGGGAAAAGACCTTTCTGGGGATAGGCTAGCTCTTGATAAATTGAACTTGATGATGCATAAGTCCCTATATAATCATACCAAAGAATATGATCATTGGTTTCTAACCAAGAGATCAACAACTTGAATTCTCTTGGAGCCAACCTCCTGAAATTTTATGTCACAGGTTTTCTGACTACGAATACTGTAAGATCCACTACTAGTTCCCAGTTTCAAACTTGGTGCACAAGCCAAGGAATTTTTTTTGAGTTATCTAATGGGAAACATATTCATGTGTAATTCAATTGTACATCTAGGGAATCAGGACTTAACACATGCAACTAAGTTTGTTCATGTCATGAATTTTTGGTATTAGTTATTTGATGACACATTTAATGATCAGAATTACACTTTGGGGTATGTTCATGCATGAAAATCTCCTCTCTCATTCACACACAAAAAAACATAAATTAAAAAAATGCTCATGCCCACATTTTTTTAGAACTTTCTTTGAGGCTTGTTTTTGTTGCTGCAAGTTTCTTAATGTTTACTAAAGTTATATCCTCTCCAGCAATAATTTTTTGCATTCATAATCTCTAAATTTTCCATGCATGCACCATTTCTTAATTCCCATATTGTAATGTGGTGAAAATAGAAAGGTCGAGTGTTTTATCTTGTCAACTTGGATTGCAGGAATGCTGATATAGCAACGAGACAAAAGTATGTTAATTTGGTCAACTCGGTTAAGGATTCAGGAGGGACTTCTCATATATTTTCATCCATGCACGTCTCTGGAGAACGTGAGTTTTATTTCATATGCTTTATGTCTTTCACCATTTTTTTCCTTAATTACTATTATAACTCTGGTTCTAAAGAGATAATTTCGTCAACTACCCATAAGTTCTGCCTAAAACATGCACAGAATCATCTGTTTCAATTTTCTGTCTCCTAGTTGAGTGACAGCCCTTAGTTTTAACAGTTAAGAGATAATTAGATACATTTTTGTTTGAGTTATGATCTGCAAGTCAAATGATCTAACTAATTACTGTTTGGCCAAGACAACCAAGAGTTGCCGCTTAATTGGATGAGTGGTTTGTGACTAATAACTGAAACTGAATGTTGCCGGATAGTTTTCCGGCCAACCTAATTAGTGGATTGTGAAATCAACCCTTATTTAATTGAAATCATTCCGCATCCTAACCATTGCTTTTCTATCAAATAAAATACAGAACTGGCACAATTGACTGGCATTGCTGCAATCCTTCGATTCCCATTACCAGATTTAGAAGACATTGAGATGTGATGGAAGGCATGAATTATTATAATCTTCCTACTGGTAACATCAAGTTTGAACATTAGCAGATCTTATATTTGATTTAGTGTTAGACTATTTTATTTGGGGCTGCTATTTATTATTATTATTATTATTATTATTTATTTTTCCAAAAAAGGTAAGGGCTGGGCCAAGCCTAAATAAATTTCTCGGTGTTGCCCTTGAGCTTAGACTGCAGCTTGATTATGTAGCTTTACATACCATATTATTTGAGTGAAATAAAGGCTTAATTTAAAATTATTTTTTAAAAACAAAAATAAAAAGGTAAATAAATTTGAAGATGTTTTGTTTGAAATTTGTACCCGATCAAAAAATGTTTGAAATTCGATTTTATGGTGGTATCATCATAATATCAAAGCCAGCGATGCTTTTATTTTGTTTTGATTCCGAAAAAGAATTAGACATAAGACAAAATATTTTATTGAAAGATGAAATGAGTGAGGGAAAAAAAAAAAAAGAACAGAAAAGATTGGTAAGTGTTTGAGAGAGTTGCATCTTGAAAGATGCTCCACATTGATTGACAAGATCATTTGTTTGAGAGGTGTCATGAAAAAGTTGTGTATATGTATCATCATCCCATTATCAATACTCCATCATATCTATTAAATATTGATAACAATTTAAATAAATAAAAATAAAATTGAAAAAGTATTTGTTAAACATTACTTTTTTAGTGAGATTTACTGGTTTTTTTTAGTTAGTTGACATTAGATGTTTAGTGTTTTCATTCTACAATATTTGTGAATTTAAAGTCATAACGCTTCAATTTTAAATATACATCTTTGGTTTGACATGTTTACGTATGCACAAATTAAAGCGAGATTGTATTCAATTATATATAATTAATATAGATGATCAATACTCTTTGAAAAAATCCTTTTAACAAAATTATTAAATTTAACATATAAAGTGATCTATTGCAATACATTTGTATCCTATCAAGCACAAAAGTTTATGAAAATAATTTTTCATGCATAATTGACATTTTTTTTAATTTGTACAACGATAAATGTGTGAGACATATCAATAATAATTTTATTTCTTATTTGTATCTTTGCTTGTTTTAAAGTGTAATTGCGACTTTTTTTTTTATATATTTTTAAAATTAATTTAATTTTAATAAATTAAAAAATTTAAAATATTAGAGGAAATTAAAATAAAAGTATAAATATTTTATTTTAAACTTAGTAAAAATTAATTGCTTAAATTTTGTCAATATTCATTACAATTGAAGTTGAAAAAGAAGTTGTTATGTTTCTTGATTCATGTCTATTTTTTTAAATCTTAAACACAAAAAATAACCGTTTGATTTCAGAAAAATAACATTTAAAAAATTGGAATCAAATGAATTGTTAGTTATGAAAATAAATACTCACTGAAATATTTTTTTAAGAAAAATTCATTCAACAAAATAGACCTAAAATTAGGAATAGAAATAAAAACACAATAAAAATAGTTAGTAATTATACACTTGTACTTATAAAAAAAAAGTATATAAATTTTTTTGTTTTTTTTATACTCGTCTTTTAAATATTTAATGATCATGATACAACTAATAATAAAATATTTAAATTATAAATTAATATTTGTTTCTATGTTTTATTTTATTTTTATCATTACTCATAAATCTTCAAGTTAATATAATAAAATATCAAATTAATTAATAATTTTTATTAATTTACAATATGAGTTCGTTATTAATTATATTATACATCACTGGATAATTAAAAGATAAAGGATAAAAAAGATAAATAAAAGATTTTAATGAATTAGAATATTTTTTATTTTTTTAATTTTTATCATTTAAACATTTAATAACGCATATTATAACTAATAAACTAAAGTTCAAGATTGAGAGTTAATATTTTATTTAATTGTATTTATTTAATATGAAATTAATTAATAACATTAATTTGTAATTTAAATTTTTATTATGTATCATTAAATACTTAAAAAAATAAAAACAAACGTGAGAGAATACCGGTACTAAAACTAGTGGCAAGCCGACGCATTCGTCGGTATTGGAAAACGCAAGCAAAGACGGCCGTTGTCGTTGTAATCAGAATTCGGGTATGACCGGACTCGGCCCCCCGAGTTTTGGTAGATGTAAGCTATTTATCCATCAATCAAATTCACAACATGAAAGGTTATGTTGAGGAATGATAATAAGTCGCCAGGTTGGAAACCAACTGTGAAGGAATTCAACAGGAGGTTCAGTCATCAGCCAACCAAGCACTATTAAATGAACAAAACAACAAAGATCGTTTCGAAAATCTCAATTATCAGGCCACTTTTTTCATGTTTCAATTTCTCTACTTTACCCGCTAACCAGTTTTCGGACCATCTCAACACCTGCATTACCACTCTGCAATTATGTGCCCATCAAAGAAACATGATGAAGGGCCAAGAAGTCCACTCTTTCATGCTCAGAACTGGCCTTATCGACTCCCCTTTATCAGTAACTAGCCTTATTAATATGTACTCTAAATGCAACCAAATGAACTATGCCCTTTTTGTATTTAACAGTTTGAGCTACGAACCTAACGTTTTCGCTTATAATGCAATGATTTCTGGGTTTTATTCAAATGGATTACCTTTAAAAGGATTGCATATGTTTGAACACATGAGACAGTTTGGTGTTTTGCCTGACAAGTTTACATTTCCAAGTTTGATCAAGTGTTGTTGTGATGTTATGGAGGTTTTAGAGGTTAAAAAGATTCAGGGACTTGTGTTTAAACTTATGTTGGATTTGGATGTTTTTGTTGGTAGTGCTTTGGTTAATACTTATTTGAAGTTTCAGTTTATGGAGGAGGCACTAAAAGTGTTTGAGGAATTGCCTCTAAGAGATGTTGTTCTTTGGAATGCGATGGTTAATGGATATGCGCAGATTGGTAAATTTGATGAAGCTCTGGGGATTTTCAGGAGGATGAGTGGAGAAGGAGTTTTGATGAGTAGGTTCACAGTTACTGGGATTTTATCAGTCTTTACTATGATGGGGGATTTCGACAATGGGGGAGTTGTTCATGGTATTGTGGTGAAAATGGGGTACGATTCAGGTGTTGCAGTTATGAATGCGTTGATTGATATGTATGGAAAATGCAAAAGTGTTGGTGATGCACTGAAAATTTTTGAAATGATGGAAGAGAAGGATATATTTTCATGGAATTCAATTATGGCGGTTCATGAACAGTGTGGTGATCATGATGGAACTTTGAGACTTTTTGATAGAATGATAGGTGCTGGGGTTCAGCCTGATTTGGTAACAATCACTACAGTGCTTCCCGCTTGCTCTCATTTGGCAGCATTGATGCATGGTAGAGAGATTCATGGGTACATGATTGTCAGTGGGCTAGCAAAGAAGGGTAATTGTGACGATGTTGATGATGCATTAATGAAAAATGCACTCATGGACATGTATGCAAAATGTGGAAGTATTAGAGAAGCTCAAATGGTTTTCAATGATATAAGCAATAAGGATGTGGCATCATGGAACATTATGATATTAGGTTATGGTATGGATGGTCATGGTAATGTGGCATTGGATATGTTTTCACGCATGTGTAAAGCTAAACTTAAGCCGGACGAGATAACATTTGTGGGTGTATTGTCGGCCTGCAGCCATTCAGGCTTTGTGAGCCAAGGGCGAGAATTCCTAACACAAATGGAATCAAAATATGGTGTTGTTCCAACCATTGAGCATTATACTTGCGTGATTGACATGCTTGGTCGAGCTGGACATCTTAATGAGGCTTATGAACTGGCACTGGCAATGCCTATTGAGGCAAATCCAGTACTGTGGAGGACTTTATTAGCAGCATGCCGGCACCATGGGAACGCAGATCTTGCTGAGATTGCTGCACAGCGGGTTTTTCAGCTTGAACCTGGGCATTGTGGAAACTATGTATTGATGTCAAATGTATATGTAGCCGTTGGTCGACATGAAGAAGTGTTAGAAGTTAGACATGCAATGAGGCAACAAAATGTGAGGAAGACACCGGGCTGTAGTTGGATTGAACTCAAGAATGGTGTACATACTTTTGTTAGTGGTGATCAGTCCCATCCTGAAACTAAGTCTATGTATGCTGGACTGCATTCATTGACTGCACGTATGTATGAGCATGGATATGTTCCAAACGAATAGTATTTAAATTAAACTCCAGAATGGCGAACATACTTTTATTATCAGTGATCAGCCCCATCCTGAAACTAAGTCTATATATGCTGGACTGCATTCATTGACTGCATGTCCATATAAGTAGGGATATGTAGCAAATGTATGGTATTGAATCCACAATGAATATCTAAAATTCAGCCCAGGACAGTGCATATACAAGAGAAAGTATCTTTTTTTTTTTCCTAGAATTTGTAGGAAGCAGACTTGCCGATCCTTTCTTAGAAGAGTGCTAAGTGAAAGAATAATTTCCAATGGGAAAAATTGACACAACTGTTTTTGAGAAAAAGAATTCATATCCCACACAACAATGGTATGGAAGCAACAGAAGATACACCAGAGCGTAGCACTTGCAGTTTGTGAACCGTGTTGCACTTTTTGGTGCGATTAATGATCTTGAAATTCCTTTTTTCAGTGAATATACAAGTTTGTAACTGTAGATATTACTGGTATGCTATTTATTTGTTTTGTAGAACATAACAACATTAGTACATCATTTTAGTGGGTCTATCATGAAGCAATCATGTTGATATGAGTTCAATGTTTATCAAAAATTGCAGAAGGTACTGAAGTTATATGAACTCCAGATGAAATAGTGTAATTTTCTGATTATTTTGGGGAGGTGATATATCTCTGGTTGATCTTTGCTTCATATATATAAACTTATAAGTGTCATGTAGGGCTTAGTTCAGCTCAATTCTGTTTATTTCTATACAGTGAATATGCCAAGGATTGGGCGATTCTACAAAGGTAATTTTATTCTGGGCAGCTCCTTAACTATTTATTTTGTTGCCTTAATGATATTATTATTGATGGCTGTGCAGTGAAAATAATAAAGATTGTTTGAAGCCTGTGTGACAGATATCTTAATGACTTGTTTTTGTGTTAGAGATTTGTGCAAGTGAAGTTTTCTAAGGATTCTTATCATTCATATTCTTGTTGGTGCTTACATGCTTTAACCAGCAAAAAGAACAAAAACAACTCTAAGCTCTCAAACGTACAACAATTATGGACTCAGATATATACAAATGAAAATATATATATATATATATATATATAGATTTAGATGACACAACATCTCTACTCATATATTTACAAAAAGGCTTCTTGCTTTAACAATTGCTATTTGTACATATTTTGTTTGAATATAAACATGCACATCTTCCTACCTTTCCACTTTAGCAGCGGCTATGTGTACGTCTGTACAAGTCTCTTGGAAGTGAAAGAAATTGGAAACCAATTCATACCAGTCACTGGATACAGGAATTTAATCCGTTACAGAAAGTTATCCTACATCAAAACTTGCACGCTCCGTTTGATAGAATTCATAGATTTTGATGTCGCAAAGTGTTCTGGGTTTGCTCATTGTTCTGCTTCTAGCAGTATGATATTCTTCCACCGTAAAATGAATGGAATAACGGTCATGTCCTGGCGGGACTTTGTTTCGTACACCCTACGGTGCTATCTGGAAAATTTGAAGTGTTATTTCTGTTGGATTTCCATGTTTTGATTGAAAATGCTCTGGTTAATGTTTGTACGAAATTTTGGTTTATTTTGATTTTATTATGGAGGAAGTTTCAGTTGTTTGAACCGATTTAGAATTTTTTTTTTTTCGTTTGTGTGGTTGAAAATGCTCTGGTTAATGTTTCGTATTTGTACGAAATGTCAGTTTATGGGAGGGAGGAGGAATTATCAGTTTAGTTTCTGTTTATGGATGAGCAAGCAAAATTTGGTAAATGCTGGTAGGAAACTTGGGTAGTTTCTTTTCAGATTATGAGCGAGAGGAAGTGAAGTCTCATTAATGCAGCCGAGTCCATTTAGATTAGGTAAAAAGAATGATTCATGGATTCTGTGTCAAAGAAATTTCATTGATCATACGTGTTATTTTGGGAATTTCACATTAACATATTTGCTTTGATCATTTGAAACGTGTAACATTTGACTGATCTAAAATTTCATAAAATTAATGGAGCCACAAACAGACGGGTTTGTATGAAGAAATTTCTCAAAACATCGCCATAAAAATGTTCACCCATATTCTTCGAATTCTCAAAAGCTGTTTTAAAAACAACTGTACAAGCTCCAATTCCAATTTTGAATGACTCGATCCCAGTGAAGACAGCTTGGAAAAAGCAAATGATAAAGCCGGAGAACAAAGTAATCAACAAAACAAAAAAGCAACTCAACGCCAAGCAGCAACCCACCCTTCGAAATACAACAAGAGAACAACTATATCATGGCGAAGCTGAAGCACCGTATTCAGCATTTGATCGATTTAATTCTCTGCCAACGTTAAAAGATAAAAGAGTAAAAAGGAAAAAGGCATGCGATGCGGTCATACTAATATCGGACCACATCCTGGAGGCAATCATAAAAGTGTGAGATCTTAATCTTTTCTTTGCCAGAGTATATGGCCTCCGCAGCTCCACCTTGCTCTCCCTGAGCTGCCATCTCAACCAACATATACAGCTTCTTGATAGGCATCTAAGAAAAAGCAGACAAACAGAATTCAACAACTGTAAATTCCCGTACTGTATTCCCAACTACATGTGAACAGTTACTAATCCAGAAAGTAAACATATACAATGATGAAGTGTCCTAGTATAGGATTGCATTTGAGCTTCAGAAATGGAAATGTCAGTTCCAATCCATCCATGCAATCAAATAAAACACCTCCACACACAGCCTAATAATAATTGACCGCAGATAATTTCTTAAAACAAGGTACTGTGACTTATTTTGTCATATCATGGCTTGAGACACTGGGCTATCTTCAGGAAGCATGGTACAAGAACAGACAGAAATGTTTCAAGTTTATGACCATTAACCACCAGGAATAGACAGATGTTGTGATCAGAAAAATGAATGAAAACATTCAGGCAGGAGTATTAATTCCTAGGAAAGTCATTGACATTTCGTATCTTTAAAGCCTGGGTATTTGAACACACACTATACATTTAATGCCTAAAAAAAAAAAAAAACCAGTGCTTGAAGCTCACCAAATTTTCCTAAATCAAAATCAAAAAGTGTAAGAATAGGTAATATGTACAAAGTAGTTTCCATTTGAAATAAGTTAAGAGATTTATTTTGCCATTTAGATTCAAATATCAACTCTACACATAAAGGAGACTTAAAAAATATGTCTAAAGAGCAAAAAAGTGTCAACCTTCCCAGCTCCTTGATAGGATTTTGAATTCTTTGTTTAGAGTCAGTATATTTAAGCACTAAATATTCTACAGAATAACCACAAATAATGTCATGAGTCACAAAATCTAAACTCACATCATTGAGGGCTTCTGAAGCTGCGTCAACATCTTCTTCAGCAAATACATTAAGCTGTTCCAAAACCTGAAGAGAAAACGTGAAGATTAAACATAAATTCAAGCATCAGAGGCTTGAGTTCTTATAGATAGTTTGCTTCTAGAGATCATAACAACTGCAAATTGAACTACAATTACAATATCCTTCCAGATTTCTCATAAACTTGCTGAAAACAAATGAGCCAGAAAAAAAAAGAGTTCTATCACTAAAAATATGGATGCTGTTAAACAATCCTAATACTAGAAAACAAAATGCTCCAGCTGATCAGTCAAAAACAATTGACTGGATACATACATAAAACCCCTTTTCTAATGAAATAAAAAATATAACAGCACGGTACAATTATCCACAAAATTATTTGCATTGCAAATCACATAAGTAAATTCAGAAATGTCTCCAAGAAAAGCATATAACTAGCTCCTGCCTTAGCGTCTAAAACCATGAGTAGTGCAAATAACTTCAGCATTGTCTGCACCAAGGCCAATTATAAACAGATAGGCACTGAAATACGTGCTGAAATCCCAATTAATGCCGATAATTACCTATTTCAAATGTTCAGACTATGCAACAATTTTGGTGCAAGTATAAATTGCATCATCATCAAAAAAGATTGAATAAAAGTTGGCATTCCCAGCAAGATATGCAAGATAATCCATGCAGCATTTAGTGAACTATACAATTCCTCGAGGCACACATAACTGGAAGGTCATTTCAGATCCTAAGCAGAAATGTACAATAAACACGGCACAAACAATTTGCCCAATTCGCAAGTGCATAAAACTGGTAGAACTAACCACCAACTTCGGATCTAACACCAGGTTTCCACCTCCTATCACCAACAATACAAGAAACTAGAGCCAGGGGATTAACATAACGATGGATGAATTTTTATACTTGTTAATTTACAATACAGACATAAGTTAATATTTCATCCAAAAGACACCAGGAAAAAAAAGGGGCAACAAACTAACAACAAAAATATAGTGCAGTGAATAAATAAAAATAATATCAAACTATAAGGTAACTATGTGATGCTGAGGAATTACTCCTATAGCAAAAAGTTGAATCATATAACTTCTTCAGGCCCAGCCAGACCCCGGAATATAGCCTTAAACTTTTCCCAAGCCCGTCTAAATACCGGCATACCTCACAGATAGCAGGTAGGTTAGATAAGTTACACAATCCATTACAGATGACCAAAGACAATAACATGCGTTATGATCTTTCTCCAATCATTTCTTGAGACTTGCATTTCTTTTTTATGAGAAAAAGACCATCAAACAAGATTATCCAAATGAAATGAGAAACTATAGCAATGATTACCTTCTTTGCATCCTCAGTCTTCAATGTGGGAATGTGGTAAGTGACAGAGAAAGCATCGCAAATACCAACTGAATCTAAGAAGCTCACTTCACTTGTTGTCCCTATCACCAGAAGCTTTTTACCCTGAAGAGAAGGATTATAAATTTAAAAAATTAACACAAAATTACCAACAAAATTAATAGTAAACAAAAAATTGCTTATTTACAGCCAGTCATTGGCACAATCAAAAGCACAACTATTAATAACAATGAAGTAGGATAGCCTTTTCCATTGCAAAAAATCTATCAAAAAGCGAATGCATTTATGCTTTATGTAGACAAACCAATTTTATAACATGTTCAAGACTTATTAAGTGGGTCCAAAGTCATTTTCCTAGAAATTGCTCAAAGCAAATTAATCACTTGAGGTCCACTAAATATAAACTTGCTCTTATTCACAAATTGATCGCCACAATAAGATTTAAATTTCATCCTTCTAGAAAATTTAATCAACTTGAAGATATTCATTTGTCAAGTCAAACATCACATTTCAATAGAATAAATACATGGAAAAGAAAGCTTTATCACAAACATGGTTAACAGAGCAGACCTAGTGTCACACCACAGGCTGAATATTTCATTTCTTATTCCTATTTCAACTGATAACTTGTCACGGCAATATTTTTTTTATGCGATCCACAATTTGTGTAAAAAGGGTTAACTCAACCTTTTAAGTCAAATACATGATTCAAGATGTGACGATTTCACTACTACTTTTTCTCCTGTTTAGCCTTACAATTTTTACTTATTTAAAACATCATGCTTCAAAAAAATCATCTCCATTGTGATAGAGAAGTAAACTGTGCAGTAGAACTGATTTTGAACCTTTGGCGGAAGCCGTTTGAGAAGGACCAACAATGTCTGAGAAATTATATTTGAAAAACGAGGCCCAATTGCAACATACTCCAGTAACCTGTAAAAACAATCAAGCAATGACTAAATTTGTGTTATGCATCAGTGAACATTGGAGGAAGAAGCCCCATTATCCATAAATCAAAGCAGTAACTAGTACCTTTCTATGTCATCAAGAATGATGATGCTCAATGGCGACTTGTATGCATCCTCAAACACCTTTGAAAACATACCAATTTCTATGAAACTTTGCAAGACGAAAAATATACTAGCCATGTATGAAAACGAAAAAAACCTTCAAAGTTTTCAATATGCTATGGTAGATCATAATTTTTCGAGTGCAAGCACAAACTGTCTTGTATCAAAGTAGAAAATTTCCAGATTAAATTACTAACTTCCTCCTAAAATACTAAAAGTAATCAGGAGGCCCAATATTAGCATTCACAAACCTTCACAATCTGTGCACACTTGGTGCTCTCATGAAGACCAATCATTGATTCAGCTGAGATCTGCCCAATTTGAAAACCAAAATTCAAATAAAAAATAAAGAATTAGACTGGACATTCCAGAGGTAAAATGATGTCATATACACAATAAAGGAAGGAGCTTACTATCTTCACATATGGAAAATCACTGTCAATGCCAACAGTAGCTGCCAATGCGGTTTTACCACTGTCCAAAAATAATTAAGATTCAGAATAATCACAACCCACAAAAGCAACTTCAGAAATTAACCATGCTTACCTGCCACTTGGGCCTTCCAAAAGGCATGTGACAAGTGGACTTCCTTTGCTTACTTTAACTTGCTCCACTAGTAGCACAGCTCTTTGATAAATGTGCCTATTTCGGTCACCACAGTCCACCATGCCATTAAGCCTGTAGATAACATTACAGAAGAAAATTAGGCAAAGTCACAAAGATAAACAAGGAGGGAAATTGCTCCTAAAGTTCAAGGTAGAAAGTTAAAAGCTTCATAATTATGCTGTTAATTTATTAAAAAAAAAAGGTTTAATCAGGATAGGTAGTTTGGAACATACAAATAAACTAAATCAAGACTAGATAGCATAATTTGCACATTCCTTTCAGGACATGTAGCAATAAATCTCTTCAGGCAGAAACTCATCAACTAAAACCAGTTGAAATAAGAATATATTTGCTGTAAACTACTGCCAGACAAGGTAGTTCAATGAACCTCATATTATAATGCTCCACGCAGTTCACAATTGTTTCTATATATGTAGTAACCAACACAAATAATCATAACAGAACCAAGATAAAATGAATCACAATGGGGAAATACAACTCTATTAAACAAATTGTGGTCAACTGCAAAATTTGTTTTACACATGGAATTAAATAGTAACCAGAGCTGAATGTTGCAAACTTAGATCTGGAACACAGCAAAAAAATGCAAATGCAAGAAAAATAAGGTGAAACACATGTTCTGATTCTCAAGAATTCCACTGTTTCTATCCAAAAGCATTACCTACACCGCTCGAGATCATCAGTGGAGGCTCCAAATGCAGGAATAATTTCATGAAGTGCAAGAAGAAAGTCATCCATAGTAACTTTAATATTATCTTCATCCACTGGCTTGGTAAGATCATCCATACTTAATTGTCTATTCAAAGCAAAAGATACTGCACTTTTCACAACACCTTCAAGTTCTGCTCCACTATAGTTCTTTGTACGAGCAGCTTAACACACAAAAGATGATGAGTAAAATCCTCCATAGCCTTCTCCAATACATTAGTAATGGTACAATTGAGATTAATATGTTAAATTTCCACAAATATAAAGCACTATTCAGATTCCTTCAAAGAAATAAATAGCGGTAATTCACTAAAGCTATCAAGGTCATTAATTACATCTCTATTAAGGATGTGTACGGGTCAATAACATCACTTCTTTTTCAGAAAAGAAAAAAAGGAAGTCCTCAAATCAGGCAAAACTAAAACTGAATTCAAGCCAAACAATAAAATTCAAATTTATCCAAACTGCAAAAGAAGTTCAGGGGATGTTGCAATCACTGTTATACTTTGAGATAGATTAAATATTCACTGGGTCATGAATTCCCATGGGTTAGCTTGTCATTTAAAGGCAGCCAGTCATACTTTGTCCAAGCCTAGGGTGGCCTAATATCTGTCAGCAAACACTATTAACAGACATACCTAGCTCTTGAAGGTTGACATCAGGTGCAAGAAAAGAATTCTCTTTCATCTTATTAGTATGAATTTGAAGAATCTGCAGGCGGCCATTTTCATCGGGAAGGCTTATTTCAACCTGAACTTCCAAGCGACCTGGTCTACAAAATTTTTGTAAAAAAAGAAAAAAAGAAAGTTTTAAAAATGGATAGATCCTAAGAGAAATTAATCATTTATACTACAACAGCACAATAATTTCCTATTCATCCACCAAAGAAGTAGAGAGATAGAGATCAACCTCAAAAGTGCTTCATCAAGCATGTCCTTTCTGTTGGTCATTCCAATTAGCAAAACATTATTTAGAGACTCCACACCATCTATCTGAAAAGCAAATAGTCTATGAGTCACACTAATGTCATTACTTGGCCTTTCTAAAGAAAGAGAGTACCCAAAAATGAAGAAAGAAGAAGGCTTAGAAAAACATGTGTTTGTTGAAAAGATTCAGAAATCAATTAAACACCCTCACCAACCTTTGTAAGTAGCTGGTTCACAATGCTATCATGAACTCCTGTACCATCTCTAGTTGATCCTCTCGACTGAAAATCCAAAATAAAAAACATGCATCAAGTTTTTGTGTTTCTGAAAATTGCCTAACCAGATAGTCTGAATAATGCATATTACTTCTAGTTAGCATTTTTTCTTCAACAGATTCAAGCATCTCAGCCATAGGTAGAAAATGCAACTAGAGCGGCACAACAAATTGCATAAAGACAATGAGCAAATTGAGATCAATGTTTGGAACATTTTTCACAGGAAAATCAACACCTTCAGTGCACTCACCACCTATGCAGATTCTGATATTCTGGAAGTGCCATAAGAAATTCAATAGAGGATGAGCAATAAAATTCCTTCCCCAAAATATTGGATCCCACTTCTTGACCCAGATTAAAATTTTATCATTTTTTAAACATTGTTGCTAGAAATCAAAAAATGGCTCCTAATAATTAGCATTTCTATCCATGTTAACAATTCCTCTTCCTTTACAAACCAAAATTACATTATAATGCACAGACACTTGCATACTCAACATAAAAATAGCATAGAAAATAAGGAAATTTTAAATATTGTAAAAATATTATGAATGATCCAAGCATGAACATGCATCCCATAACAATACCCATTTATAGAGAGAAAATGGAAATGAATATATGAAAGAGCCAGTTTCTATATAAAACAGAGCAAGATCAAATATAACAGTATCAACAATAACAATGATAATTATGCTAGATCATGAAATTAACCAATTATTTCTTTGCTCTCATCATCAGCAATAAAAATTTTGCAGAGCGTGAAAGATTTCAGCAACAACAAATGTTAGACATAAGTTGACTAAATCAAGGAATATGCTTGGTGGAAAAGAGAAAAAAAAAAAGAAAGGCCAAAACTCTGGCAGAGCACCACTTAAAGGCAGATGAACATCATTAAGCCCAGTAATTACAAGAAACAATATGCAAGTGCTGTCAACTTTGCTAGAAATCATGGGAAATATATGATGCCACTTCTAAACTAAAGGCCAAGAAACAGCAGTATAAAATTGTCAAATCTCTTACCTTGCAAATAGCATCAATTTCATCAAATATAATGACATGTAAATCACTTTCGTCCCCTGAAAAGTAAAAGGTCGTCATGGACTTGTGTCTTATCAGAACACAAATCAAGAATTAAACCTGGCTATAGTTTCCCTTACCACGAGTCCTCTGATCATTCTCAGCATCAGCAAACAGGTCCCTGATATTCTTTTCAGTTTCACCAACAAATTTGCTCAGGACTTCAGGGCCATTAACAATCTAGTATATTCACCAAAAAATAAAGAATGAAAAATACAGTCCAGTCATAGAAAAAGAGGGAAACAAAAAAATTTCAAAGCCGATGTATTATTCACTCAATGGCAACAATGGCTTTAAAGATGATTTCACTTTTGTAGTGTCATCAACTGGTGCTCTAAAATTTTTACTTGAAAGTTGTCACCAATGGATAATACATGGAGTATTACAGTATTCATCAACTCTTGACTTCCCAAATTGCTTAAAATAATTATAAAAAGTTAACTATTAAAGACATTAAGTGACTAATCAGAATAAAAAGGTCTCAAGATTCTTGTCACAAACAGTTGTAAAAAAATTTCCCTACTGACAAATATGGATAGGAAAAAGCAAATCCATGTTCAAACCTTTGGTTCCCTTCCATTCAACATTTTTCCAATTTGACGAGCCATAAGAGTTTTTCCAGTACCAGGAGGCCCATAAAGTAGCATACCCTTTACATGCTTAATCCCCAATCTGAAATATTAAAAGCTTTCCATTTAAGATCAACAAATATAAATAACCATTGAATTTCTTGAAGAATTAGTCAATTACTTATTAGTCACATGAGGAGGAAAAACACGAGATGCAAAAGCTCTTCGAAAGATATCGGCAAATTCTGCACTTAGACCACCTATACCCAGTGACTGGAGATTAAACTCCTTATGCCTAAAGATGTTGCTACTTGCAGCTTCTCGCTGGTTGACAACCTGCATTTCGCGCAACACAAGCTAACTAATGAATAAACCTCCATCAAGTTAATCAAATCATAAATAAATCAGCAGAGTTTTCACCATCTAAATATTTGAAAAGTAATGAAATAAGACCTTAATTCCACTGCCACTGTTTGCCTCAAAGACAAAAAATGTGTCATTGGTAATCATCCCTCTTTCCAATTGAGTAGATTTTTCTTGACCCTCTAGAACTGCTTGATTTACTGTAAATATATAGTTATTTCCGTGATACTCAAAAATAACTTTCTGCCCCGATGTCATAACCTGGAAAGAATTCCATCAAAATATTATCTAAAACAATCATACAAATATAACATTTCCCTGATCACAGTGTTTGTAAAAATTTACCTGGTTATCAAACCTCTTCCTCAGTTGGTTAGCCAGAAGAACAGCATCAACCTAAAAAATAAACAAAAAAATCTTTTACTTAAGTTGAAGTTTAAAAAAAAAAAACCGAGCAAATAAAAAAAAAAGAAGGATATAAAAATCCATACCTGTTCACTTTTTGTGCCCTTTTTTACAAATTCTAGTTCAGCTGTGAGCAATGCGAGGTTAAAATCATCTGGAGGGATAAATCTACAACCGAAAAAATCCAAAAAAAAAAGTTACAATAAATTAAATTAAATTAAATTCTGTTTAAGTAAGAAATTCATAAATAAATGTACAAGAAAAAAGATTAAAAATAAACCTGGTGAGAGATACAGAGTCGCCACTGGAAACTTTAGCTTGTCGACGCTGAATTGAATTCAAGCCAATATGGCCATTATTTACGCTTGGATGAGAATTAATCACCAGTTAAAGAACACAAAACTATCAAACAATCGTATCATAAAATAACAACAAATGATCAACATTACAATTTTTTTTTTAACGAAAAAGGATATGCAAGGGATAGAACGACGGAGTCGGCGGCGACAGAAGCCAGGAAGAGCGTGGAGTTAGGGACGCGGAAGTTTTGGAGATCGGAGGAGGAGCAGTAGGCATAATTGGTGAGGACTAGATCTGCGGCCGGTGTGTTGATCACAATCATGTTCGTTGACGCAGAAGATTGGGACCCGTACCGACTCATTTTTTTTTTACGTTTCGGCAACGATCTGCTGCTTTGACGGTTTCTGATCGAAGATAGCAGAGTTTCGTCAACAGCCTGCCGCACCGCAAGCTAATATGAATTCACAGTCTGTCTCAACGACGAGGGGTAATCGTTTTAAGTTGGGTTTTTGAGTAAAATATTTCAATACTAAGGTTCGTTTGTAATTTTATAATTTTAACCGAGCTTCAAAGAGTTCGTAATTTTAGTTAAATAATCAATTTTAGACAAAAATATTTCTGATTCTGTCTTCTTGACGAACAAGCCCCCACTCTTTTGAGTTTCTGATCCTTTTGTTTTCTCTTTAAACCCATAAATGTTGCCATTTGCTTCAAAATATGAAAAAGTTTAAGAACAAAAACTTGCATTTAAGAAGAGAGATTTTGCTGCCCAAGAACAAATTGCAGTAAAAGGGTAGTTTTGTGACTTCACACTACTCCATTCTTAAGCCTCTTGTATGTTAATATTTTAGAGTGATTTACGGTTAGACAAGTTTACTTATTATTTGGACAGTTAAATATACCATTATTGATCATTTTGTGATTATAATTGTGAGATTTGAAACGAATGAACTAGCAAAGGATGGGAACAAATAGTTCAAAATTTTGCTAAGTGTATGAATAATTTTATCGAGACAATAATGTATTTATCGAGTTAAAACAATTATAAATGAGTTTAAATTGATAAATTATACTGTTGAATTTTTTTGTGATGAATTCATTGAGTCCAAACTTGTTTACAACTGCTTTCATCCGTGAATTGATCCAAGTTCTTTATTCTTGAGTTTTCTTGCAATGAATTCGTTGAGTACAAATTTATTTGCAACTATTTTCTATTAACGAATTTGTTGCTAGAAAACTCAGAGGATAGACATTAAATTTTTTTTCTTAATCCAAAACTATCAAAAAATCACTTCAGTTTGTTACCATGAAATAAAAATAAGCAAATGTGAATGTATCAAGGCTAATTGAAGTGTAGATCCCATATAAAATTTTTCAAAACTATATAGCTGCATTATATTTTCATTTATAACATATTTACGATATATTATACATATAGAAGCATTTAATCGTGCATATGTTCATTTAGTCGACATTAAATCAAGACACGTAATATTATGCATATTTTATATGTAATTTATTTAATTTTTTGATTTTATTTTTTAAAATAAAATTAGAAATTTATTTTGCTTTAAACAATGACATAAATAAAAATATGATAAATTTTAATATTATTCTGAAATTTATTTTATTAAACTAAGGGCAAAATTATAATTTTTACTTTATTAAATTAGACAACAAATTGAATATTTTCATATATGTCTTAAGTAATTTGATTGGATGAAAAAAAGTAAAATTAAGGCTTTTTACTTTTAAATTGTTTCCTTGGCTGAATTTGCTTCGATTTCATTTTCTCCAAACTTTTTCAAGTTTCCACCATTCTCATCTTCTTTCTCCTTTATGTCTTCCATCATTCACTATTAATGAACCACTAAAACAACCTAGAAAAATTTGTAGAGAAATTCTATGTTGTAAACAACCAAGAATGAAACCATAAAATTTAAAAAAATAATTTATTTTCAATTAGTTTTATTAGAAAGAAAATTCAAGGATACGAATTTTGAGCTTAAAAAACTTGTGATAAGTTTTTTAAATATTATTTATGCTTAAAATTTTATCAAAAGACCATTAAAAGTATATTACAACTTTTGATTTAAGAAATCTTTAGTAGTCAAAATTTAGTACATACGTGTATATGTTTTTTTGGCTTGAATATATATGATGAAATTGATGTTTGTATGAATGTATATTAAAAGGTGATTCATGTTAGATATGTAAATATGAATATGTCCTAATATTTAATAAATATAAGCTTATGTTTGATTTTATGAATTAATGAATTTTAATAATATATATATATATATATATATATATATATAACGTGTGGGTTGAATTTAGTTAAATTAGTTTTTATTATTCATAGGCCATCTTAAATGATTTTAATGCATAAGAATGAAAATGAAGGAGTGTTATAAGTGTAGGAAAAAGTATGGTATAAATGGTGTTAAATTGTATAATTTATAAATTCTAAAAAGTTATAGCTACATATGGTCAAAAATTAAAATTTATTATTATTTTTGATGTTAAGATTTAATATATAAATTTCTATATCTTTCGTTCAAAATAACATATATATTTGATTGTTAATGTATGTTTAAAAAATTAATATATTATGTGTAAGAGTTTAGAATTAATTGGAAAAAAAATAGTGAGAAATAAAATTTAAAATATTAAAAATAGAAATGAGTTTATATTTTTGTGTGTGCATGCTGTCACGGAATGCTGATTTGAAGCTTCAAAGTGGGCAAAAAATAAGCTAGATCTAACCTAATTTATAACACAAAAATGAGTTCAAAACAAACCCAATTTCTAAAAAACTTAAGATGCCATTAGAGGGAAACATTGGAGGGAAATTTTCAGCATTTGAATTTAACTTTTCCCTCCCATTTGCATAGAAATTGGAAAAGCAATATTGGCCATTCAAAGTGGCCTTTGTAGAATAAATCTCAGCCGTTCATTTCACTCCCCTACAACTATAAATAGGCTTCACATCCTTGAGGCAAACCATCTACCAAATATAAACACAAGTAATCCTAAAGGTGTTATAAAATTTTGTAGTCTTGTAATTTTTTCATTCAATATAAAATACTTTTTTTCAAATTCTCTTGCATTTTTTGCTTTTCCCTAATCTCCTAAGTCTTTTAAGGTGCTCAAAATCATCTTCCATACATCAAATTAGGTTTGTTTAGTTCAGTTACGAGAGTTCAACACTAGTTAAGTGCCGCACGAGTTCGACAAAAATCTAACATCCCGTGACACGTGGTATCAGAGCAAGGGGATCGTTTGAAGCTACTTCAACCATCATTGTCAACATGTCAAGCAAGGGGGCCGAACTAAGCAACATCATCGAAATGTTGCAGAAGGAGCGCGGCCGTGGAAAGAGCTGTGAGGGGAAGAAGAATCTGTCAAAGGACCACTCACTGTCCATGGACATATTGCGTGCTGCCAAGGCTAGATTAGCCAAGCTCGAACTTGCGATAGGCAATGTGTGTGACCATCTCGATACTTTGAACTAAGGTTGAAGAGCGTAAACGCGAGCAAAAGGCTTGCACTGTTAAAATGGAAGGTAAGTTTCATAATGTTTTTAACTCTTTTGTCATATCCATGAACCAGACCATGAAAAAGTTTAAGCAGAGCATGGTAGTGCAAATAAGTGCCACCAATGTGAGGTTAGATGCCGTGAAGTAAGACCTCGCCATATGCAAGACTGCAATAGTGTCGGGGGCTACAGCAAGTGGCATGCCGAAAGTTCGGGTTCCCGACCTACTAAGATATAAAGGCAAGTGCGATGCCAATGGGATAGAAAACTTTCTTTTGATGATAGAGTGCTATTTAGATACGGTGAACATAAACAACGATACCGTCAAAATTAATACGTGCACCCTCTTCTTCGAGCACAATATGGCACTATGGTGGAGATGCCGCCACACTGAAATAGAAAGGGGGTTGTGCGTCATTGACACATGAGACGCATTCAAGGTAGATTTCAAGAGACAATTATACCTCAAGAATACGGAAGAAGTGGCGATGAGGAGACTTCGCGGGCTAAAACAACGGGATACGATTAAAAAGTATATTAGGGAATACAACTCCCTAATGCTGGAAATTTCTGACATGC
Organism: Swietenia macrophylla; assembly: GCA_032401905.1. Classification (NCBI taxonomy): domain Eukaryota; kingdom Viridiplantae; phylum Streptophyta; class Magnoliopsida; order Sapindales; family Meliaceae; genus Swietenia; species Swietenia macrophylla. Next base: position 1,373,641 of record CP135569.1, on the reverse strand, counting down.
TCAAGAAGAGTCTGTTACTGTTCTTTTTAGATGGACTTCAATTATGGACGAAGTAAGAATTGAAGAGACGAAATATCTAAGACCTTACTTTAGCAATTGCAGCAGCCGAGACACTAATAGAATATTACTACGAGCCGTCCAAGGGCGACAAAGGCAAGAAAATGACTACGAACTTCAACAAGGGCAGCCATGACAAAAGTGGGAGAGACCAACCTCACAAGGTAGATCCACAACGAAGCTGACCACAAAAAGATGAGAGGCGCAATGAGGGGCAAAGGATACATGAGAAACGAAAGTAAAATTACTTCCTTTGCAAAGGAGCACACTACACTAAGGAATGTCCGCAGCGGTTCAAGCTTAATGCCGTCATCAGCGCTTACGATAAGCCGTAGAAGGATACGCGCCTGGGTTCAATGCGTGTCCTCAATTCGGTCAAGACAAAGGAAACGTCCAAGGTGATGACGTCCAAAGCCAAGCCTACAGTGAAGCTTGATTTCGGCAAAACGCTGAAGGACGTCGATGCAAGCATCAATGAGGTAAATTTCAAGGCTTTCATCAATTGCAGTGCTAACCAATGCTTGATCACTGAACGCCTTGCACAGCGATTAAGCTTAGCACATGTCAAGAAGCCGGGGTAGGTGAAAGTTGTCGACCAACCACCTCGGCCAATTCGCAGAGTTACTCAAAATATGCCAATGTTGATCGAGTCATGGCGCGGCATGGTCGACTTAATTATGATACTAATGAGCAACTTCGACATGATGTTGGGCGATGATTTTATCGATCGCATGCTGCCTTTCACCTTCACAACGAATAGGTATATGGAATTCAACGACGCAGGAAAAATACACAAGGTGTCGAAAATCCGTTAACGCCAAAGTATTAGCAGCACTACAAGTTGTGAAAGGAGTCAAAAGAGAGGAGGATACCTACCTCACCATGCTTAAGGAAAATGATGCTCTTGCGACTACTCTTGACATCCCGAAGGAGGTCCGAAACATTTTCCAAGAGTTTAGTGATGTGATGCCTTTAGAAATATCGAAGAAGCTTCTGCCGAAACGTGAGCTGGACCACAAGATCAAGCTTGACCACGACGCTAAACTTCTGGCCATGGAACCATACCGCATGGCACCGTTTGAGTTGGAGGAACTCCATCTAACAACTTATGGAGTTGTTAGACATCGAATTCATAAGGCTTTCAAAAACACCATTTGGTGCACCGGTCTTATTCCAATATAAGCATGACAGAAGTTTGCGCATGTGCATCGACTACCAGGCGTTAAACAAAATAATGGTCAAGAACCGCTATCTAATCCCTCGCATGGACGACCTATTCGATCGCCTTAGGAATGCTCGATGGTTTACCAAACTTGATCTAAAGTTCGATTACTAATAAATGTCAATTATTAAGGGAGATGAGCCGAAGACCACATACGTGACTAGGTACAGATCATATGAATTCCAAGTTATGCCTTTCGGTTTCAACAATGCACCTGTCACTTTTTGCACCCTCATGAACAAAATTTTTCATCCGTTCTCGACAAGTTCATGATAGTATATTTAGACGATATCCTAGTCTACAGCGAGAACCTTAAGGAGCATGTAGAGCACTTAAGGCAAGTTTTTCAAGTCTTACGAAACAATGAGCTATATGTAAAGAAAGAGAAGTGCTTGTTCACTCAGCAAAAGGTGATGTTCTTAGGTTATAAGATATCAGGTGGACAGATTCACATGGACACGGTTAAGATACCTACCATCCAAAAGTGACAACCCCTTACCACTGTAATGAAGCTGAGATTATTTTTTGATCTAGTTAACTACTACAGACTCTTCATTCAAGGGTATTCCGCTTGAGCAACATCCTTGATCAATTTGCTTAAGTAGAAGGAGACATGAGAATGGTCGCTGACATATCAAGAAGCTTTCGAGAATTTTAAGCAAGCTGTGATGAAAGAGTTGATTCTCTCGCTGTTTGACTACTTCAAGCTATTTAAGGTGCACACGGATGCATTAGAATTTGCTATCTATGGTGTACTTATGCAAAACGGAGCAGAGATATCTCGTACATGATAAAGAGATGACAACGATCATCTATTGTTTGCTGATATGGCAACATTACTTGCTTGGAAGTCCATTTGTAATCAAAACCGACAACATGACGACGAGTTATTTCAGAAGTAGAATAAACTCAGCCCAAGCAAGCAAGATAGTTGATGAGAAAGTGCCACAACTCTAAATGGGCAGGACATTCAAGTACTCATCGCACTATGGCCTTACTTAGAGATCTTTACTATTAGCTGCGGATGAGGGATGATATAAAAACGTACGTAAAGACTTGCTTTGTATGTCAGCAAAATAAGGTCGAGCATAAATAACAAGTAGGATTGCTCGAACCTTTTCTTGTTTCCGAGCATCTATAGGAGTGCATCACTTTGGACTTTATCTCTGCACTTCTAATTTCTGAAGGATACGGGTTCATCTTGGTCGTGATAGACAAGTTATTGAAATATGGCACTTTTATCCCTGCCTCACGAGATTGCAACACCGAGGAAACTACATGCTTATTCTTCAAGCACGTGGTAAAATATTAGGATTTGCCTTGTCGCATTATTAGTGACCGAGATCTGAGATTTACCGAAAGATTTTGAAGAGAATTGTTCAAGCTTATGGGCTCAGATTTTCACTTCTCCACAAGCTTTCATCCATAAACTAACGGACAAACAGAAAGAGTGAATGCATTGTTGGAGATGTATCTACGGCACTTTGTAAGTGCCAACCAGCACGATTGCGTTAAGTTGATGGATGTGGTATAATTCTCCTACAACTTGCAGTGAAGCGAAGCCACTCAATATAATCCTTTCGAGATCGTGATGAGCTAACAACCCCTAACGCTGCAAGCACTGATGAAGGGGTACACGAGTTCCAGTCTCCCTACCAATAAATGTGTTAAAGGTTGGCAATAGTAGATCGATGTGGCAAAGATTTACTTAGAGAAAACATTCAAGAAAATAAAGAAATGGGCTGACAAGAGTCGGAGACAATTGGAGTTTCAAACTGGAGATTTTGTCTTCATGAAGCTATCACTTCGATAGTTCAAAATGCTACGCCAAGTACATTCGGGGGTGGTGCGTAAGTATGAAGGGCTTTTTCCTATCCTTGCTAAGGTTAGGAAGGTTTTCTATAAACTGGAGTTGCCACGCAAGTTAAGGATTCATCCGACCTTCTATGTGAGTTGTTTGAAACCATACGATGTAGATGAGGAAGCATGAGTCGGGGTGAGTCACATAGAGCGCCACTCACCAACTTAGCCTCCTTTGATCACTAAGTTGAAAAAATCCTCGTGGATCAGTTGTGTGCAAAAAAGTGGAGTTCTCAGTTACGTGGAATACTTAATAAAGTAGAAGAATTTGCCAGGCCACAAAGCTAGTTGGGAAAAAGAGAAAAATTTTTGGCAATTCCGCGACGCCGTCAATGCATACAAGTAAAGAAAACTTGACGAGGGTGTCAAGGACTTCAGTGAGGGTGGATGTCACAGAACGCCAGTTTAAGGCTTAAAAGTGGGCAGAAAATAAGCTAGATCCAACCTAATTTATGGCACAAAAAAGAACCCAAAACAAGTCCAATTTCTAAAAGGCCCAAGATGCCATTGGTGGGAAACATTGGAAAGAAATTTCTAGCATTTGAATTTAACTTTTCTCCCTCATTTGCATGGAAATTGAAGAAGCAATCTTGGCTATCCAAAGTGGTCTTTATAGAGTAAATCTCAACTGTTTATTTTACTCTCCCACAACTATAAATAGGCCTCACATTCTTGAGACAAGTCATCCACTAAATACAAATATAAGTAGTCCTAAAGGTGTTGTAAAACTGTAGTCTTATAATTCTTTTATTCAATACAGAATATTCTTCTTCAAGTTTTCTTTTATTTTTCTGCTTTTCTCTAGTCGCCTAAGTCTTTTACGGTACTTAAAATCATCTTCTGCACATCAAATTAGGCTTGTTTAGTTCAATTACAAGAGTTCAACACTTGCTAAGCACTATATGGGTTTGACGAAAACCAAACGTCCCGTAACAATGCGTTTTTTTTTTGTGTGTGTGTGTATTGGTGTAATTAATAAAAATTTATAAATTAATATCAATGCCTCGATAAGTATCGATTAGGGATATATGCATCACATACATTATATTTGGATCACGTTTTTATATTTTTAATATATTAATATTATGCATACACAAGATCTCACTTAGCACAGAAACTGATTTTGGAGTGATTAGCTTATCTTAAACTGTGAGTAAATTGATATATTTTAATGTATTTTTTAATGATATGAATTAAATATTTTATGATAAAATAAATTTAAACGTTTGATTGTTCCATGAAGTTAGATTTATGAATTTATTTATGAATATAGATTTGAGATTTTAGAGTGAGAGTAAATATATAAAAAAATTACGATTTAAAATTGTGCACATTACTTGTGGAAGTATATATTGGTAAATATAATGTAAAATTATGTTTATAATTTAGCAATTTATGACTTGGTGTAAATACCTGCTTACGGATAGATCTATGCATAGATATTTATATATGATGCATTAATATATGTACTTTTTTCCTTTACTAGAAATAGAATATAGGAGTGATTATTTCTTCTTTATTGCCTATGAAGGGATTAAGAAGTGGACGTTGGATAGGCAAATATTTGACACTGCATTTCTTATTTGGACTAATGCTAACAAGTGGACTCAATATTTTTATAATATATAAATATGTGAAAATTTTCGTTTAACAGATTTCAAAATATCAACTAGAGGGCTATTGGAAGATGCCTCAGGGAATAGTTTTCGGGCGAGTCCAAATTTAATTAAATATCCACAGTAATAGATATAAGAATATTTTTTATAAATTATTGATTATAAATGATTGATTTAATTTTATGAAGTATATATATGTATTTTTATATGATACTTTTACTTCAATGTTAAAATGTTGGTTTATAACTATTCTTTATTCACTAAGTGATTACTTATTTTTTATTTTTATTTTTAAAATATTTTTAGATAAAATAGTTTTGAAAAGGTCGTGGTTCCTATCCTAAACAATAAGCTGATAACGAGCATTTTATCGAAAGATCATTAAATATATATTAATATTTTCTTTGACTATGCATAAAAATATTGAAGAAGGGATCCAGAATATTTGTAAATACTAATGGGTTATTTGAATTATTTTGGTTGTAAATATTATATATATCATGCGATTTTTGTATATACGATACTGTAAATCTTATGCATTCGTGTGAATTATTAATGAAAAGTAATCTTATAGATATATTGTGATTGTTATATATTTATCATCCAGGGCGTGACATGAAAAGCATAATGTATGTTGATTACTTGCCTCTAAATTCTTATAACTATAATTGTATTATCACTTTATAAGTATTGTAATGCTACAAAATTATTTCTAATAATTTTAGTAAAGTTTTCTCTTTAGAATATATATTTTTTAATAATTAAAATTTGTACACTTCTAAAAGTATCCAATTTCATCAACTTTCTCTCAATATTAAACATAATCAACATTTATTACTTAAATATTTATATACTAATTTAAATTATACAAGTTATATTCCTATATTTACACATACAAAATATAATAAAAAGTTCTCTCGCTCAAAAACCTCTAGTTTACTTTAAATACCTGTCTTTAACCTTACAAAAACTTGAAAAGTATGAATGATTTAATGCCTATTAGTTATTTATATGCGGTGGACATTTTTAAAATAAACAAAATATGATTAATTTTAATTTCGAATAACATCTCAATAAATGACATAGAAGATATTTCAAATAGAATAAACAAAATAAATATCATTTTATTGTAAATAAATTTAGTAAATTTCATGCCTATTTTTGGTTATCTTTAAAAATTGTCATCTCAAAGTAATCACATATATTCTTGATGTATTTTTTTCTGAGACCATTACCTTAATGACCAACATATTTTTGATACATTATTTTTAAAACCATCACCTTATCTCATTTCCTATTTATAAATTTTTACCATGAAATAGAAATTATGTCTAAGGTCATTGATACTTAACTAACAATGATTATGATGATCCCACATTCAATATAAAGCTAAATTTATAGCAACAATAATATTTCAAATTTTTCAATAAAATATAAAAAAAATTAATTTTATTCTTCTTTAATTGTCACTTTAAACAAATTTAACTCAAACACAGTACTTACAATTGAAATTTAATTTGACGAATTAATGCAAATGGTTAATTTTATCGACATATATATATATATATATATTCAAAAAATTCATGTGCATATGCTTGAATCTTAAATAAAATAAATGTTCCATTTTTTTGTTTTTAAAAATGAAATCATTCCAGTTATATATAACCATCTATCTCACAAATTCAAAAATCAAATATTTTACACTTTCATTGATTTGTTTTCTTTTTTAAGATCACCATTGAAATAAAATTAACAATAACATTTACTAACCCAAATAATAGCAATTAAATCTTCCACTTACAACAATATTATTTCGTATAATTAAGAAATTAAGCATAATCTTAAAATACTAAAATAAATTCTTCAAAAATATTAATGAATTAATGTGACCTTGTAATTAATTATATTATTATACAATAATAATAATAACTACAAGATAAAATTGAATATATGTGTATATATATATATATTGTTCATGGTTGAGTAATATCAATAAGGCCTCAAAATTATTTTATTTCACAAAACGAGCAATCTTTTGTAAATTAAATTATAACTCAATATAATTTTAAATAATCATTCCGATCTATTTTTAATCAAATGCAGCAAGTAAGACCTAATGAATTATAGATTTTCACATTTATATACTTGATCTAACAAACAAATCCTCATCTAATATTTAACATAATAATCATTTTTAATTTAACAAGTCAAAACTAAAACACTTGTATTTTTCATCAAACTTTAATATACATATATATATACAAGTATATAGAAAATCATCTCCCACCAAATATTTACTTAAAAGAATTTCATTTTTTTTTCTTAATTACTAAAATCAAGCATATAGACAACCACTAAAACTTAATTTATACATCTATATACATCAAACAAATTTTTCCCACAAAATAACCAAATGATAATTTATTTTACCACATTTCACTTATAATTTTGGCTTGAAATGGTTAGTGGTATTGAAAGTTTTCCTCTCTCCTAATCTGTTCTTTACTATACTCTTGATCTCTTTTAGATTCCTTCTACTTTTTGTTCTCTCAAAATTGTGTTTCTACATTTTAATTGTCAAGCTCAAAACTAAAAAAGCAAGTTTGTTTCATAAGAATAAGGCTACAATTGATAGCCAATTGTCCCATTCATTTTCTACATCTCATTTTAATTTCATGCATGGCTTCCATTTAATAATTACAATGGCAATGCCTAATAATCACAAACCATCTTAAAATCAAATCTAACCATAAATTAATTGTACAATTGCTAAAAGAAGACAAATGAGTTCTATTAGTTGTAAAAAAATATAAAATACATATATATCGAATACAATATTACAAATATGATGTTGTATTCAAATTTTTTAGAGTAAAAATGAAACAGAAATTGAAAATAAAACTTCAAAAGTTGGATGAGAAATTACAAACAATGAGGTATCTTAAAGGCGAAGTTGCTACAAATCAAAAGAATGATGTAAAAGATTATTAATGAATAGGAGCAAAAAAATGATGATTTAAATTAAATAAATTTTTTAAATTAGATTTTTATCATAAAAGATCATCATAGCAATGACGAGATGTAGGAAGTACATAAACAACTTATGGTGGTAAAAATAGCTTTTAGTATATATTCCATTGTTGTTGATAAGGTGTAATTTGAATTGAGTTGTTTTAAAATGTAAGTCATTTTTATTTTTTAGCTTGCTTCAAGGATTTTATGAGCATTTTGCGTAAAGTGTTTGCAAGAATATTGGAATAAAGAGAATGTGTGAGATTCATAATACGTGCAAGTAAAGATTTTCATCCAAGAAAGCATAGGTCTAAATAACTATTCTATGCTCTTTATGGTAGGAAAATTTTAAAAACTCTAAATGACACCCATTCAAGTTAATAGATGTTGATGGGATTGCTCAAATATATAGCAATGTGTATTTTATTGATGAAATTTATGAAATGTGTATAAGAAAAACATGAATTTATGCAAGTTCTTGTGATGCATGAAATTATAGATGAAGAAGATGAGAAGATACAAAAACTTAAGGAGTTAGGGGATAAGATATAAGTGACAATAATTTTAGCTCTAAATGAATTAAATAAGTATAATCCAAGTAGCATATATATTATTTGTCAGCTTTGAAACTTTAAAGAAGCAAGGAAAGCCACATTTGAGGGAGCCATTACTTATATTGTGAATTATTCCAAAAAAAAAAAAGGTGCAAGAAAATATAATGATTGTACTTTTGTGAACAATATAGCATTATAATATTATTTGATCTACTTTGAACAAAAATAAAAATAAAAGTGCAAAACACAAGATAATGTATAATTGATCAACTATTTGTTGTGTTTATGTTTTATTTTATTTGATATTTTTAATATCAAATTTTATATATAGTTGTTGTACTTTTGTGAACAATGTAGAAGATAATGTAGCACAACTTGAACAAAGGATAGTTAAATAACTTAGTTTATGAGCATTTAAATTGAAAGAATAAATTCTTTTGACGAATTCATAGAGTGAATTGAGTGTTTTGCAAACAACACCCCGACAAATTCATCAAGGAAATTTATTCTTTTATTTTAAATGCTTTTCACTAAAGTTCCTTGATAAATTCGTTAAGATATTTAATGTTTTTATAAACATTTTCTCAATGAATTTATAAAAAAAATTTAACACAAAGCTATTGAAATGAATAAATAAATTTCTCTGAATTCACCAAGAGTATTTACTGTTTTTGCAAATAATGCCTCGAGGAATTTGTTTTACTTGAATAAGAAAAGCAACAACAAAAATAAAAGTTAGAGTATGTTGAAACTTAGCTTAAATTTGTTCGAAAGTGAATTGTTTGCTAAAATTATAAAGACTTTTGAGACTTAGCTAAAATTACAAGTGGATCATAATATTGGACTATTTTGCTCAAAAACACTTTTTAAGCTTAAGTAAATGTGAGTCTTGCATTGCCTTGCCTTTTTGCACTTATTTTACCCTTTCTATGTACCTTTTTTATAATTATTATCTAAATTAAATTAATGTATTTTAATTTTAATTAATTATTTATTTTATTTAATAAATCAACATATTATTTTATTATTTTACTGAATTATTTATTAAATATAATTTCAAATCAATTTATAATTACAAAAACAATTTTAGATAATAAATAAAAATATACAAAATTTATTCTTTAATAATTTTAATTGTATACCTCTTTCTAATAAATAAAAATGATTACATCAAAAAGAAAATTAGACTAATTGAAACAAATAATATCACCAAAATCAAATAAAATCTTAGAAATGTTATTAGAATTAAGACACTATTATAGTTATTTATTGTCATATTTGACTAACATAGAGAAATGCATTTGTATCAAAAAAAGAGAGCATTTTGAATGATGCATAGGGTTTAGAACGTTAGTACCAATCTCAAATTAGGGTATTGGCAATTTTAGAATTTACCAAAATTACTATGTCACATCTCATGTGCCAGTGAAGACTAGTTTCAATTATGTTAGAAGTTTTGAGTTCTTTTTAACTAAGTAATAGTGTTTTGTAAATCCAAAATCTCATTAACTTTTGGGTTCTTTTATGAAAAAAAATAAAATTAAAAAATAAAAGTTGTTAAATTACTTATTTAAAATAAAATTGTGAATAAATTGAAAATTTATTGTATTTATTTTTCTCTTTTGTAAACAATATTTAAATCTCATATATTATCATGATTTCATCAAAAACTTGAGAGTATTTTGTCCTTGTTGTCATTGTTTTATATATAAAAATTTATAGTTTTAAAATTTAATAATATATAATAATGTACAAGATTGTGTATTTTTTATTGAGAGTAAATAACTAGCCAGCCACGTGTTCATTATTAATATTAGTTTCTAGAATAGATAAGTGATGACTTGCATGCTTCTTCTAAAACTCTTCTTTTAATGGATGGTTTTTCCTTTTTCTAATTTTTTTCTTTTTTGAAAATATTTGTACTTTAAAATATATTTTAAATGTTCATAGTTTAATAAAATTTCATGATACTAACATAATATAACTTAATTTATCATTCATAACAATCTAATAGAATTAAATAAGATATTATTGCTATCTCTTAATATGTATATTTATCACATTAAATTATTATTCTTAATGTTCTAACTTATTACTTATCATACTAATAACTTAATTAGGTAGCATTTGCATATTTATACTTAGTTTTTAATAAAGCTAAATGTCTCATTTTGAGAAATCTATTTTTTTTTTTATGTAAATTCCTCCAGAGCACTATAATTTTATTCAAACCTCCATTCTCTTTTTTTTCCTCTTCAGGAATATTTTTAGTACATTGTGGATATTTTTAGTAGTACACTTGGGTATTAAGAAATAAAACGAGTAAATTTTTATTTGCTAGTTAATTGATACATTCTTATTAACTTGTATTCTAATTATCAGATTTCTCATTATGTGATGATGTATGATTTATATAAATTATTAGAATTCAAATTATTTATTTTTAAAATAGAAAAGGAGTTCTCATATTTATATGAAAATTTATTAAATTTATTTTTATTATTATTTTTAAAATATATTTTAAGATCTTGGGGACACTTTTTGACTTTTTAACTTTTTAACTTTTTTTAAAAAAATTTTTATGTCTTTAAATTAAAATTTTTAACTTTTTAAATTTGATAGTTACCTACTCTAATTTGGGGTGTGATAATAAATATTATATTATTTATTTTTAAAATAAAAATATAGAAAAATAGATAAGTTTATATTTGTACAATTCTTTTAAATGATAAATAAATATTTAAAAACATAATTAAAATAATTTTTACTTTACTTTTCATTTGTACACAAACAAAAACTTTATTAACGTAAATTTTGTTATAATTGATATTATATGAAAAATAAATATAACAACATGATGGTTGAAAGGCCACAGAAGATCCATATTTGTACTAATTATAACATGTATTAATTTGTATAAGGTCACAACACAATTTTTTTTAATACATTTTCAAACCGTTTCTTTTATCTATTGCTCAAATTTTAAATGCGATTTTAGAAATTAATTTTACATACATATCTAATTTACCTAATTTTATTACATATGTACATAATTTTTTTTTTATAATTGACTAATAATTATAACCATAAAAATTAATTTTATTAAATGCTTTATTAATTATACATATATTTCAAATATAATATAATCTGTAGTGTATGGTGACCAAATCAATGCCACCACAAAAGAAGGTATTTTATTGTAAAAAAAAAAAACACAAAAATAGAAGGAAAAATTTTAAAAATAACCTTATTTTACTTCATCTTTACCAATATAACCAACCTCAATACATTCTTACAAAAATGTAACATTATTTAATAATTCAAATGTAACATTTTGTATATTATATTTATCTAAATTTTAGTTAAATAATTAAAATAAAAATAATGTTTATATTTTAGGAAATTTTTAAAAATTAATGTAAATTTGTTATTAGGACATTAATTTATTATTTATTTTTTTGTATTTTTTATTTTTAATTTAGATAGATAAATATTATTAGTTGAAAATAATATTTTAATTACACAAT
>CP135569.1:1272887-1347693 GCA_032401905.1 Swietenia macrophylla | reverse complement strand
ACATGAGGTCTGCTTCTGGCTTGACATTTTGAATCTCCATTTCTATTAAATTCAATCTATTCTGCATTTTTGTCAAAAGATTAAAAAGATTAAAAAAGGATCAGTTGTCTTATTCAAGCCAATGTGTACCCAACTACCTATTTTTGCTCCATCTAGCTTTGTAAGGGATTTTATCAAATACTTCTCTTGAAAGTATGTCTCCAATTCTATGGCAAGTTTGTAATAATTTTATTTTGTGGCAAATTTTATGAAAAAACACATTTACTTCTCCTTTAATTCTAAACTAAGTAGCTAAAAGGTAAATATATCTTTAATTTATTTATTCTTTATTAGTAAAATCATATACTTAATCTTATTTAATTTTTAGAGTTTGTTAAATATATTTTATAAAATAAACAAAATAATATTTATTTAAAAGTATTTTAATTATATGTATATACATATCTAAGATTTACAATCTATATTAAAAAAATAACTTTCTTATATAAAATTTTAAATAGTGTTAATTAATTATTATAAAATATTCTAATTTTTATTATATAAAGCATTTTTATACTATAATAATCCTATTGTAAAATATCTAAAGTTTAATATAAATTATTTTATAAAATATATGATAATATATTAATAATATTTATTTTAAATTAATATAAATTTATGTTATTAAAAGTTTAGAATATAAATTAATATATAATATAAATAAATTCAAAAAAATAACTTTATTATATAAAAGTTTAAATAGTGTTAATTAATTATTATAAAATATTCTAATTTTTATTATATAAAGTATTTTTATACTATAATAATCTTATTGTAAAATATTTAAAGTTTAATATAAATTATTTTTTAAAATATATTAATAATATTTATTTTAAATTAATATAAATTTATATTATTAAAAGTTTAGAATATAAATTAATACATAATATAAATAAATTCAAAAACAAAAAAAATTAAATAAGAATGATTAAATTAGAGTTTTTATTATAAAAAATAAGTAAATTGAGGATATATTTATTTTTTAATTAGTTAATTTAGGATTAGAGGGAAGGTAAATGTGCTTTTTCATTAAGTTTGTTACAAAGTAAAATTAACACAAATTGAAAGGGAGGTATCTAATAAAACCCATCGCCTTGTAATGGTTTCGCAACCTCTAGTTTGGGCAAATGCACCAGTATTGATAGAATTGATTTTTGTTTTACAATTTTGGCTAAATACAATTATCTTTTATTATTATTATACTTCCTGTCTGTCAATTTGTAAAAGGCATGCTCCTAGGCATTGCAGTTATTTCAAACATTGCTACTAGTCTTACTTTTAAAGGAAAACAAAATTTATGATTCTGGGTGTTTTTAATGGAGAACTGTTGAAAACTGATGAGGACTTTATTCTTGATTGGCATAGATTGCATGTTTTCAGAATGGATATTGTTTAATATTCTAAATGTTTAGCTACACTTAAATAACAATGTAGCTTTGGACTGACTACAGAATAAGAAACGTAGAGGCTGCAGTGGAAGTTGGCATAATAGGTTTGCAATTCAAGAATGCAGATTTACTGCGGAATGATCTCACTCAACTGGGAGTCAGCACTTCGATAACTGAATTTCAAAGGAGTCAGAATCAATCATAGTTCAAGGAAGAATCCAGGTCTGAATTTCATTTTCTTTTTTCTTCATCATGTCATATTTTTGTGGACATCTTTGTCCCATTACTTCAGGCCTATGGCCTGTTGCAGAATCATTTATTTTCTGTAAGTCTCCAAATCAAATGGCCTTGATTATCCAAATTATATGTATTTCATTAACATCAAATTTTGATGCTTAACAGATATCTTTTGACTGTTTATTTTCTTCTGTCAATTTTATATTAATTCCTTAAACTTAATTGGCACATTACAAATGCCATCCCCAAATTCTCTATGTGCATTAGCTATGTAATATTTAGATTCACCCAGACTTAAAATGTTTGTTCTTTTAATAGCTAATATTAATCCAAATAAAATGCATTTTATTTAGTTTAACATCGTTGCAATAAAAAAATGATTTTTTATGGTGCCTACCTAAGAGACATATTATAATACATAAATTTAATTTGAAGTATAATCTATTGAGTATTTTGTTGTATTATAGTGTAAATCCTAATTAAATCTTTTTACTCATATGCTTCATCTGTTTTGTTTTGGTGTTTAATAGAATAAATTTCTTGTAACTAGTGAGCAAGTTCAATTTCACTTGGTTGTTTTGGAACTAATTCAAGTAGTGTGGAAGAACCCAAATGTTTCGTGCGGTCTTAGATATGCAACTTGGAACAAATTGTGGTCAAGTTAGTCTTACTTTAACACCAACTCCCAAAATTAAAAATAACATAAAAAAAGAGATGAAGAGAGAACTCAAAAGATTTAAGAATAGCTTGCTTCAATACTTTGGTTAAACGAGGCTTTTACTATTTATAGTTGAATATATGTACAATGTTTGACTGAGATTAAACGCTAATATCTTATCCTGATCGCAAAAGAAGTTGAAAACTTGAGATAACTTACAGTAGTTTGAAGATAAGGTTTGTGACTATTATTAGCAACTTAATAATTGCTTTGCTTGATTAGCTAGTTAAGAATGTCATGCCTTAAGGTTTTTCCCAAGCTAATGGGTTGGATTTGCCCAACACAAAGGCCATATTTTCTAGAAGATCTTGTATGAATTAGATGATAATATAAATATGTCAAGTATTTCTATAATTATGAGAGATAATGAGATTATTGAGGGAAAGCTTTTTGTATGGTAAAATGATCTTATTTTAAGGAGTACACTTAAATTTCTTATTTTTGGTCATTAGATGAGTTATTAAGATTTTTATCTTGATCATTCATTGTACATATGTTTACTTATAAATAATGAAGGCCTCATCTTACTAAAAAATCCAATAATTCAAGCAAAATATTTTCAAAGCTCTTTTGTTCTCTTTTCATCGTTTTCTTTGTGTAATGTTATAGTTTTTGGAGTTTGTATGTAAGCAAGATTGATAATTTAGCCACAATTGTTCCAAGTTGTGCAGCTAAGGTCACACAACTTGTATTAATTGGATGATATTGTAAATATTTTAAGTATCTCTATAATTATAGAAGATAATGAGATTAATGAGGGACTCAATTTTTAATGGTAAAATTTTCTAATTTTTTTAGATCTCTCATTTTAAGTTGTTAGATAAGAAAGTAAGATTTTAATATCAGCTATTCATTGTAAATATGTTCAACTATAAATAGTGAGACTTGTTTTGATTAAAGTAGCCAAACATTCAATCAAAATATTCTCAAAGCTCTTGTGTTCTTTCATCTCTTTATTTGTATTATTTTCAATTATCAAAGTTTATATAAAAGCTAGGCTAACTTAACCACAATTATTATCAGTTGTGTGTCTAAGGCTGCATGAAAAAATTGATCTGTGATAGTTGGTATCAGAGTAGATTCAAATTTTCATTCACTTGTGGGCCTTAAACATTTATACTTTGAGCTTTAATAAGAGATTTTCATATGAAATATGATTTTCTAAAAGGTTGAAGAACTATGCAATACAAGTTAGATGAGCCATGATAAATTAGTTTGGCGTGACAAGGGTGTTATGTAATTGGGTAGGTGAGTGTTTTATTTCCCATATATAATAAAATATAGTTCAATCTTGGATTTATAAGGAAAATAAGCAACACCACTTAATAGGTTAGTTTTTTGGGTTGATGGTGAGAGTTAAGCTCGCAACAAGTGATATAAGAATAGATCAAGTTCTAATTTGCATGTGGGTAACCGAATACCTACATTTGGAGCTGCAATAATAGATTTTTATGCAAGATGTAGGTCTCTTAATGGTTGTGAGGATAGACAATACATGTCAAGTGAGCCTATGATTGGGCTTGGTGTGACGAGAGTATCATGTGATTGGGTGGGTGTCATTTCTTGTATTGGATAGAACATGGGTCAGTCTTTGGTTTTATAAAGGTAAGTAGACATCACCATCTAATTAATCTTTTGCATTGATGGAAAATGCTCAGCTTGCAACTACTATTATAGTAGACCTAGTTGCTTATTTGCATGTGGGCTCTCAATTACTTGCACTTTAAACTTAAAGAATTACATATGAGATGTGACACCCTCAAAAATTACGAGGATGAACCATAAGGATTGTGAGCCCATGATAGATGAATTTAGCATGACGAGATTATCATGGGTAAATGAGAGTGTAACTTTTTACATTAAATAAAATATAAGTTGGTCTTGAATTTATAAGGAAAATAGGCAATACAATTTAATAGGTTAATTTTTTGAATTGATGAAATTTTTGGAAGTATTTTTTTGAACTATTGGCAAATTTGTTGCTGGAACATTAATCGTAAATTTGATCACCATAAAATTTAATGTGATGGTCACGTAAAATATGAGCAAATTTTGAAAATAACAAATATAGTTACATTATGGAAGTCTTTTGAAAAGAAAGTTGATGAGTTGTACAATTTTAAAATTTTTTTTTTTTTCCTTTTCACCGGGGGCCATTTCAAATTTATTATAATATTGTCAAAGGATATGTGGAAAGCTGATGTACTGGCCACTTAACTTATTGAAGAGGAGATTAGATTTGATTAATAAAGAACTCATTCAATTAATCCCAAGAGTCAAAGAAGTACAATGGCACCTATTATGAAGTTATTGGAATAATAAAAGGATAAGTGTCATTTTGAGGCTTTTGGATTTGGGCATTATCACTCGCTTTATGTCTTCATTTAATTTTTTTAATTTAATTTATTGCTGTAACTTGTTCTTGCTCGATGATGAATGCTTCATTTTATTTAAACATGGGTCGGTCATTTTTGTTAGCTTAAGTGCTACACATGATGATGGCTTGTACAAACTAAATCTTGATGACTTATTTCCCGAGATTCATAAAATTGGAACTAAAATGTGGTTTACTAAATGGAAGTTCAACTTTTTGATAGCACAAATGTTTAGGTCAGGTCATATATTTAAAGAACCATGAGGAGGATTAGTGAAGAATAATATTATTTCACATTTAGATTTTATTTGATTTAATATGATCTTAGATTATACTAAGACAAAATAAAAACATAATATTTGTATGAATAATGTCAAGGACAAAATTTTTTTAAATCTATTTTATTGGTGATTTTTTTACATTACAATTATAATTATTTGTTGCACTAAAATCTAAAATATATGCTGTATAAGGACAGTGCTAAGAGTCATTTGCTAAATTCCTTGAAAGCATGGTATGCATGCTCAATATATTATGTTAGACATGCCACAATATAATTGTAATATCCTGTAATTTTATTACCATAATATAATAATTTTTATTTAAAGTCTTGTATTTTTTCAAAGACTTATAATGCTACGGTTTTATGCTCATTGTTGTAGGTTTAATGCATTTTTTTCGTTACAATGAGTAATAATTTTGGAAATGTGATGTTCATGTTTTCTTCTCTTTATTCTTTGATCTAGTTAATTTTAAGTTGGTTTAAGTATAGTCCTACAAAATTAGTTTAAAGCATCCTACGGTAATTAGGAAAAATTATAACTCAAGTCTATAATTTTGAGTTCCCAAATATATTTTAATATTTTGATTATAATTTGAGCTATAGACTTGGAATTGAGGTTAACGTGTTGGAAAATTAATAAATAGAGTTACATTGTTATGTTGAACATTTCTCTAAATTATGAATAAAAGTTTATCAAAATGGATAAAAAAAACAGAAAGCGTGTCGTTAAAGTTTAAGTCTATTTTAGTAATTATATAAACTTTTAATATTCTTCATTTTCTTCATTCTCCCCCTTTTTTTTTTTTCCAATCCTATGTTACAGTTCAATCAGTCAAAAAACTCTCTGTTTAAGCTTAATTATTTGTTAATCTTATAAGATTTAAATTTTAAGATGCTCAAAGTATACTTTTCTCCTTGATTCTTTTAGTAATTGTTGATTTTAGTTGAGTTCTAAAAATGAGTTTGTGGATTTTGTGATTTAAGTTAGATTAGACTCTAAGAATAAATTATAATATTTGTTTATGAGATATTGAGAGTTATTAGAGGAGTAATGGAGAATGAAAATTTTGGATCCATTAAATCTCATGAAACATAAAGTTTAGGAGTTTAGTTAACAGGATTCACTTTTTTGTTCATATTTGAAGTTTTGGAACTCGAACTAAGGCATAGTAAAATTTTATGGAAACTATATGCATTAAGGAATAACATATCAAAAAATTAGGATGAAATATATTTAGACGAATTCTTAATAAAGATTACAAGTTGGTTGTGGTGCTAGTTGGAGTATATCACAACAAACGCGAGTGTTTAGGGCTTACTTTGAGTTGTAGGAAGTATTTTTACATGATTCTTAAAGCATATGAAACTAGATAAATAGAATTTATGATTTAGAGGTTATAATTCCCAAATTTCTAAGGATGACTTATTAGGTGAAATTATGATTTTAATTAGGTTTTTGAGAATGTAGAGAAATAGCATGTAGAAAAAAATTTAATTAGAAATATTGCAATCATAAATTATTCATTTTGTATGAAATTAGGCATGTTTATCTTTTTAATGGTATATCATATGTATAAATATTATGCATGGAATGGAGATAGAGACATAGTAACTTTACTCATTATTTTGACGAAATTGTTATATTTCAATTATTATAGATTTTTCATGGGATTTTTTACTATAATCGAACTAGCCAAAAGGACTTCAAACAAAGTATGTGAGTGGATAAATTTGATTTTAAATAATTGCATTTAGTGTACTATCTTGTAATTCTATTATTGTGATTTTATAATTTTTATTCCAAGCCTTGTATTTTTTAAAGTCCTTGATGCTGCGGCTTTATATTCATTATTGTAAGTGTAACACCTTCTCTTTATTACACAAAATAATGGCTTTTGGAATGTGATGTTTATACTTTCTTTTCTTTATTCTTTGATCTAACTAATTTTAAGTTACTTTAAGTATGTTATAGTTCTACAAAATTAGTTTAAAGTGTCCTAATATAGTTAAAAAAAAATTATAATTTAAGTGTATAATTTTGAGTCCTTTAACATACTTTGATATTTTTGTTATAATTTAAATTACAAATCTCATTTTGAGGTAATTTTTAATGCATTAAAAAAATAACAAATAGAGCTACATTTTTTTATGTTGAACATTTTTCTAAATTATGAATAAAAACTAGTTAAAATATATAAAAATAGAAGTATGTCACTGAACCCAATCTCATTTTTTATGTTGAGTTTTAAAAATAAATTTTTATAAATTTTGTGATTTGAGTTGAATTAGGCTTTGAGGATGGATTAAAATACTTGTTTATGAGGTGTTGTGCTTAGACTTTGATAGCACTTTGTCACATTTCAAAAAATTGAAATTGTGAGGTCAAAACATCCCATCTCCATAAGTTTCAGACAAAACTTTTATGCAAACTTGAATATGTAGATCTCAAATTCAAATGAATGTAAATCATATAAACAGAACACAGACGTTATATTAAAGGCTTCATGCTTAATTGTACGATATACGTCATTATAAAAAAAATATCAAATATTATACAATATATACTCATTAGACGTTAGATTCTATATACATAAACCGAATGGACACATGCAAAAAATAAAAACCCTTAAGTGGCTGTAAGTGTATTATAGTGTCCCAGTGCTCTTTTCAAAATCCTTACGAGCACTAATCTATTAGTTAGATACTATAAAATTGAGAGGTGTGGTGGAGAGGTGAGTTTTTGAAAAAATTCAGTGAATAAATACTGAAAACAAAAAATATTGTTTAGTTAGTAAAACGAAAAATATATTTGATTTTTTAGGGTGCAACATAATGCTATCATAACCTAATCATAATACGTTATAAATAAGTATTCTAATCCATCTTTATAGCCTAATTTAGCTTAAATTACAAAGTCACAAAAATTTATTTTTAAAACTTAACTAAAATCAACAATCAATAAAGAAATCAATAAGGAAATCATAGTTTAAGTTTCTTAAAAGTTGAATATTGCAAGATTCACAAGTAATTAAGTTTGATTGGAGAGATTTTTAAGTAATTAAACCATAGTCTAGGGTTAGGACCAAAAAAGGGAATGAAGAATATTGAGAGTTTATATAGTTTCTAAAGTAGGCTTGAACTTCAGCAATAACATCAGCAATAGACCTATTGTTTTTATTCATTTTGATAAGCTTTTATTTATAATTTGAAGAGATGTTCAATATAAAAAATATAGTTCTATTTGTTAGCTTTATAATACATTAAAATTTACCTCAATCTGAGATCTATAGCTTAAATTATAGTCAAAATATTAAAATATGTTTGAAGATCCAAAATTATACATTTGTGTTATAATATTTCTTAATTGCCGTAGGACTTTTTAAACTAATTTTGTATGACCATAACATATTTAAACCAATTTAAAATTGGTTAGATCAAAGAATAAAGAGAATGAAACATGAATATTATATTTTGAAAATCATTATTTAGTACAACAGAGAGAAGACATTAAACCTATAATAATGAGTATAAAGTTACAACATTAAAGTTTTAAAAAAAACACAAGACTTAAAATAAAAATTATGATGTCACGGTAATAGAATTAAATGATATTACAATAACAGAGTGGTTTTAAGGGATAATTATATCTTTATAAACAAAGCTATATATATATATATATATATATATATATATATATATATATATATGATGTTCACTTAATTGAATACATTTTTTATCCTGACAACCTAGTTTAGAACGTTCATTATATATTTAGGATTTTGTCTAGTGAAGTTTTGAATAAATGATCCATACGAAAAGAATCATATTTTAATTATTCAATGGTTACTTTATAAGATGAACAAAAAATTCAAAAGGTAGAGATTTTTCCTTCATAATCATGGTCTAAGGATGGCGAAAATCAACAATGCTAACCTAATTGAGATCAGTGAAATTAGTGGTAGTAAATTACAAAAATTTGATCATTCAAGAAGTAAAGGGTGCATGGGACCAATAATTTATAAAGTACTTTGATAATGTTGGGCATAAAAGAATAATCAACTATTATAATAAATTTGCTACAAATGAACTTGTTATACGAAGAACCACATGAAGCAATATTAAGAAGATTTATAAGACGCAGAAAATTTACTATTTCGATAATCATGTAGTGTATTTTCAAGAATCAAATTTTGACAAAGGAATTAATAAAGATTTTATATCGTGTTCACAAGCTATAAAAAGAGACGATTTTATAAATGAATTGATATATTTGTTTTCGTTTTTACAAGATATAACAAGACGATCCTACTAAATGGATTAATAATATTGTGCATAACAAGTTGAAATTTGTAAAATAAAATCAACTTTGTGAACTAGTTCATTTTTTCAAAACATGTAAAGAATTGGGTGCAATTAGTCATTAAATCTAACATGATTTTAAAGGAAATAGTTGAATGACATAAAATCATTGATTATAAAGATATATTCCCGCAAGTCTCTAAAATATATTCAATGAAAATTATTATAATATTATTAGTATAATATAATTTAAAGTTATGTCAAATGAGTGCAAAAATAATTTTTCTTAATAGAAGTTTGGAAGAGGTATTCATGGACTCTTAGGAACCAAATGAACCTTTCCATGCATAGAGACTAGGGGAAAGAGCTTTGACATATTATGCCAACTAGCTCTATTTAATTTTGTTGATTTATTATTTTTTCCTTTTAAATAAATTCTAACTTAAATTATGCATATGCATTTTTCATTTCCTTAAGAAGAATATGTTGCCTATTTTTACTATAATCATTCGGCTATTTAATAGTTTGAGAGTATGAATAAAGATTATCGGTTAAGTTTTATCTTTAACCTTGTTTTGATTGCAGTTGTGATTTTTCTTGAATTAAACCAAAGTAAGGAGGTTTAGGATCACTTGAAGTATCCTACAAAAATTAACACTATAGGTGGATTACGTAAGGTCGATTCTTGTTCTCTTTTTGTTCATAAACGCATCATTCGATCACAATTTAGACAACATGACATAAACCAGCTTAAAGGTTTTATACTAGTGAAAAGTGGGTCACACAATATTTAAACTTTGAAAGTTAATAATAAATTTAGACAAATCTCCTAAAAATTTACGTCTTAACTTAAATGATAATATGATTTTTTTTGAATTTAAGAAAAATAATATTGATTGGTTTGTATATGAAAATTAATAAAAATAAGTTTATATCATGAAATTAAAATGGGATTGATTTTAATAAAACTTTTGCACTTGTAATTAGATTTGAGTCCACTAGATTATTACTTGTATTTGCATACCGCAAGGATTTTATCTTATTTCAATTGGATGTCAAAATTGTTTCTTTTAAATTGGTACATTATGGATGAAAATAATGTAGAACAACCTCCATATTTGGAAAATGAAACTTTTTTAAATTATATTTACGAATTATTAAGGGCTTTCTATAAATTAAAACAAATTCCTAGAGTTTAATGTGAAAGATTTAGTAAAGTTTTTTTTTCGAAAAATAGTTTTAATACGAGTAAAGTAGACACTTCTCTTTTTATTAAACATGGTCATAATTTATTCATTGTTCAAATATACATTAATGATATTATTTTCGGTGCTACTTATAATTTTTTGTGTGAAGAATTTTCTAAGTGAATGGGTCATGAATTTGAGATGAGCATGTTAGGAGAATTGAAGTTCTTTTTTGGCTTATAAATCAAGCAATTGTGAGATGGGATCTTTATCAATCAATCTAAATACATCAAAGATCTACTCAAGACATTAAAAATTAAGAATTCAAAAAGTGTCGCAACTCCAATGAACTTAGCTATAAAGCTTAATGAAAATAAAAAAAGGTATCAATGTGGATACATAAAAACATATAAAGATATGATCATATCCTTATTTTATTAAACTATAAGTAAATTCGATATTATGGTTGGTGTATGTCTGTGTGTTAAATTTCAATATTGTCATAAAGAATTTCATTTACTTGCTGTGAAATATATTCTTAAATATTTGAATGGTACAATTACTCTTGATTTTTGGTACCTTAAAAGCACACACATTGAAATGATTACTTACTCCAATGCAGACTTTGTCGATTATTAAGTCAATAGAAAAAGTACAAGTGGTACATGCCATTTTCACCATTGAGGTCGAATATATAACCAGTAGTAGTTGTTATAAACAAACACTTTAGATGCAATACATACTTATAAATATTAGAGTTTTTCTTAAAAAATCTCCTATATTTTGTGACAATACTAGTGCCGTTAATTTGTCTAAAAATCTAATATGTCACTTTAGAGCTAAACATATTGAGATTTAACGGTTATTTTCTTAGATATCATGTTAAAAAAGATGATATTATTATAGAATTCATTTTAACTAAGAAACAAATTGTTGACATTTTTACAAAACTGCTTTCGAAAGATAAATTTCCTCTTTGAGATAAGAATTTAAAATTTTACAAATTTTATAATATTTGTTATTTATTTATTTATTTATTTATTTTTGTGTCTTGATTGATATCATCATACATTTCATGCATGGTAATAAGTATTTTTCTTTGTCTTGTTAGCTTGATTTGGTTAATACTTGCATTTTATAATGTTCAAATTTGCTAAGAACAGAAATCAAATCACTTATGTTTGATTTTTTTTTTTCCTTTTAAGCTAAACATATCTCATTCCTTTCTTCTCCAAAATTACTCATATTTTAGCCTTTTTTTTTGTTTTACCAATTTTCATCATAAACACATATCCAACATCTTTTAACTTATTCTAACCAATCAAACTCAGGATTTTGTATCTTAAACAAAATTTCATTTTAAAACCTTAAACATAGCAGATTCTTGGATTTAAAATCACTCTTTTACAACTTAATCTTTTTCTAATGGTCAGCAATGCTGAACGCTTTTAACCAAATTATATATGTTAACATTTCTTTTGATATACAATCGCCAACATTGGCACGAGTGTAAAGTCTTTATTTGTAGAGCATTAAAATTTTGTAAGCTGAATTATTTTTACCTGATCGATTCTTTATTTTAATGTTTTTTCTAATATTTAATTTTTAATTTATTGCAATTATTGTTTAAGATTTTGCACTATATTTCATCCTTCGTTAAACAATTTTTTTGGTATTAGAATGAGAGCAAACAAGTATAAAGTAAGAGAAAATCAATAGTAAGATAGCTTTACTGTCTCAACATGATGGTATAGTGAGATTATTCAATTAAAAAGTAAGAGAAAAATATGAATTAATGATAAACAAAAAAATACTATCACTTTATTTATTTCACTCTTACCTGTTTAGTTTTGTCATTGACTATACACACACATCTTATTAATTCATATATATTTTTTTAATTGTATAATTTTATTATATTATTAATATTGATATAATTAAATTATCATATTTAAAACTTTTCGTAACTTAATTTATTAAAAAAAAAATTATTGATGACTTGTGCCCCTTTGAGTCATTTTGAAAAGACAGGATATTGATGGTCATAAACTCATGGAATAATGAATCTAGGACAACAAAAATTAAAGTCACCATTCTGACTCTAACTTTATGATTGGTTGCAGTGAATAAACAACCCATCTTAGCTTAATGTTTTTTTTTTTTTTTTCAGTAAATTGTGTCATTTTGTACTGTTATTTTTTGTTAGGTTCAGAGATTAATAAAGATGAATTATGTTTACCTATATTAAAATTTATAAATTTATTATAAAACTATCTTAAAAAAATTTCATATTTCCAGCATTTTTTACTCTTAATTCTACCCCATATTGGATAAGATTCAAATGCATGAGATGAATAGATATTTGATTTGATATTGTTATCAATATATATGTGTATGTGTGTGTGTGTATATATATATATATATATATATATATATATATATATATATATATAAACAGTTCTTTATATATATATATATATATTATATTAATTCTTAACTTTTAGATTAAGCCATACATCAGGAGTTAAAAATAGATAAAAATAAATATTTAAAATATATTAGGTAATAATATTGATGTCTTCTATATAAATAAAATAAATACTTAAAATATATTACTTAATATCATTATAGTGTATTTATTTTTGTTCATTCATATGAAAAAAAAGAATTTTCAAAAGAATAAAGATTCTTTTATTTATTTGAAAGAACCAAGGAAGTGGAAAAAGAATTCTATTGAAATCCTCATTCTCCAACCAAGAGAAAAAGAATTTCTCGCTGAAAAGTTATAATTTTAGGAATCCTTACTAATCATTTTAGTTGTTTAATTACAAGTAAAAAATTTAAATGAATAAAACTTGTAGTACATAAAAATATTATTTTAGCAAATTCAAAAATGCTACTTTATTATTTTTTAGAATATTCTATGAAAGCATTGTTATTGTTTTATTTTAATCTTTCAAAAGACAATTTTTTTTTTGTCTCTCTTCATTTTATTTTATTTTTTATTTTCAAAGAAAGTTCAAACAATTTTA
Organism: Swietenia macrophylla; assembly: GCA_032401905.1. Taxonomy (NCBI): domain Eukaryota; kingdom Viridiplantae; phylum Streptophyta; class Magnoliopsida; order Sapindales; family Meliaceae; genus Swietenia; species Swietenia macrophylla. The sequence continues at coordinate 1,334,136 of CP135569.1, read as the reverse complement.
CGATAATAAATAAAAATAATTATTTAAATTTAATAATAAATTTCAAAAATAATTATTTCAAATTAACATTCATATAAAGAAAGGGAGTGATGGCAACAAATTGAATTTGGGATTGATTCGTGTCCACCGTAAAAATTTAATATCAAACTCATATCAAACTCGTAGTATTAGTAAATTTGTTTAAATAAATATTTAATATTTTTATTAAATTCATAAAGATATTCGTAAATTTTTAGTAGATTTTTTTAATCTTTTCAACTATACTTATATTTTCATAAAATATTAAATTTAAACTTAAACTTATTCAAATTAAATTAATAAAATTTTAACATTAATTTAAAATAAAAGTATATTACTCACATAAACTATTAAGTCCGTTGATATAAAATAAAATTAATTACAATAATTTCATAAAAAATACATAATTATTTTATAAATTCGCATATAAAATTTATAAATATAAAATAAAATTCTATACAATAGTAAGTAGCTAGTTAACTATAATATATATTAATTTATTATCAAAGTAAAACATAATAGGTTATGGTAAATTGATAATAAAATTTTTAAATTCAAATAATACACATTAAGGTTGTATATTTAAAAATTTTAAATATTTATATTGATATTCATATCAAATTTGTGACGAGTTTTTATTTTTTATTTTTTTCAAAAGTTGAAGAAGCATGCTAACTAAATTCATTCGATTAAGATTGATAACTAGCTGATTGACAGAATTGCAAGTGAAACTGACATCCCTCGGCGAAGGTGATTATAGAAAAAGTCACAGAGATAAAATGAATAAGTTGTTGGTCAATATTATTGTTTGTACATTCTATCTGTTAAGTGTAGCAATGTTATTTATTAAATTATAAATATATAATCACTTAAATAATTTATTACGTTACAAAAGAATTTAAATTTTGAAAAATCAGTTAAATTAATATATTTATTTAATATTGGTGTTATTTTTTTTTTAAAAATGCAAGCTAATTTATTTATACGATTGCGTAACTGTGTCCCTCAATCTATTCGTTACATGAAAACGAAGTGTATATTTTTATTTGTCATTTCGAGAAAAATCAGGTAACTAATTATATGGTGTTTTCCCAACTAAAAATATATTAACTTGGGAATGAAAAGCACTACACTCGTGGGTGATTCTACCCAAGTCATCTCGTCTCTCTCGCAACACACCACCACGTCTTGGCGAACGAACTTCTCAGGTCACCGACCTCGCAAAATCTAGCAGCTCGCTTCTGTCGCACCGCTCAGGTCTCTGTCGGTCAACTGCAAAAGCCGATAGGTGGAATCACCTCCAACGAAGCAGCGCTTCTTCGCCACCGCTGGGAGTTTCAAAGACCCCACTGCCTCAGTTTGACCAGGTTCTTATTCCCGTATTTTACCCATAATTTTGTTTTAATTTTTAGAATTTATTGTTATATTAATTTTGATTTATATGTATTTTATTAAATGAAAAGAGATTATGGAGTTAATATTGGTATGATTTTATGATTATTTGTTGGAGTTAATTTAATAATTTTAATGTTATTATACATGAAATACTTGAAAATAAAAAAAAAAGAAATTTAAGATTGCAACGAATGAATTCCTGCATTCTACAACTGCTGTTATGTCTAAATATACCTTAGATGCTTATCAGTTCTTGCTTTTGAAACTCGTTTTTCTGATTCAGGCACATATTTAACTGCTACTGGCCGATCGAGTGATCCTCAGTGAGATTTATTGCTACCCAGAAGTGGAATTCATCTGGGTATGCTTTAAAGTCATAAATTTATCACCAGGCAGGAGAGGAATTGCTTTGAAGACCATCTTGATTGTTTAACGTCCGTTGACTTTTGTTGTTTTTGGGTGATACTTCGATCTGGTTCTGCTATAGAAACACCGAACATGGTTTCTTTATCTTCATCTGGTTCGCCATTATTTCCTCTCACTACAATTGATGGCACTTTTCAATCCTCTAGCTTTCCTATTTCAAGCAAAAAAATTACCAATTCTTTCTGTTATAAGCGGAAACAAGAGCAGAGAAATTTTGTTTGTGCTTGTGTGGTGCCTGCAAGGGACTTGGGAAATCAAGGATTCTCTGCCACCAAATTCAATGTAATTCTTTTATTAATCTTTTTCTCTGGTGATATTTGCATTTTGTATACTCTATTTTTATTATTTTTAAGTTTTCCTTGAGTTTAATGTCAATTGGATTATTTATTGTTTGCTTGTCCTCAATCACAATGTATTTTCTGTCTAATTTTTGTTTTTTTGCTTTGTTTAACTTATAGGGGTACTTTATTTGTCTTATCATGTTAATTATTTGGGACTATCAAATTTTTTAATGTTTTCTTTTTTTATTGGGTTGCATATTGTGACTTACTTTATATTGATGCTTATCAATTTCATTGGATTTAGGCCAATTTTTTGGACAGTGGTTAAATTAACTTAAGATTGTTTTGTTGATTATTGCTGGTATAAGTTTCCCCCATGAAATCCAATTGGGTGTATATTATTTATTTTAAATTACGACTGGATTTCACATCTATAAATGAATTATAGGTAGAGGTTTTTACTTGCTCATCTTGTTTTGAAATCTTTAATTTAATGTCCATGATTCAATGCTGGAAGTGCAAACGATGTATCAATGGTAATTGTTTTCTTGGAACTGAAATGTTGATGTTTTTCAATTGTGGCTTACTTGGATTATATCTCCAGGATTCATCTAAGTCAGAGGACTTAAACACCTTTTTGGGGCCCAAAGACAACGATGATGATGTTCTTATCGAGTGTCGAAATGTCTACAAGTCATTTGGGGAAAAGCATATCTTGAGAGGTGTGAGCTTCAAGGTGATTTTTATATGATTGTGGTATTCTGACATGTATATAATATGTGATTATTTGCATTAAAATAACATTACAGAATTAACTTCAGTTATGTGTGTGTATATTTTTGTATCAAATGCTTTTTAAATTGTGTTTCTTAGTTGTCTTATTTTGTTGGATGGTTATGAATCTTGCCGCTTGCAGTTTAGATAGTGGTGATTTTTTTTGGATTGTGGTTTTCTGATATGTGCACGTGCATTGTGTATATAATGTGTGATTATTTGCATTAAAATAACATTACAAAATTAACTTTAGTGCTTGTATATTTTTGTATCAAATGCTTTTTAAATTGTGTTTCTTAGTTGTCTTATTTTGTTGGCTGCTTATGAATCTTTTTGCTTGCAGTTTAGATAGTGAGAGATGTTACAGAAAAATACCATGCTAAAAAAAAAAAGTGAAAATGATTTTTAAATGATTCTTGAATTTTATCTAGAAGAAAACTATTACGAAACGTGATGTTCAGAAGATATTACTTAAGAAAATGATAAGTCAGATTGAGTGCGTACTTTAGCCATTCTTTTCCATGATTTGTTATTTGCTCTTACCACTTAGATATAGGTCTGTTTGAACCTTGAGCTCACTATTAATCTTAGTGTTCCTGGTGCTACATGTGGTAAAAGATTCTTATGCCTTAGACTCCTAAAAGTGTGTGGTCCTTGTGTTGCAACTGTATTATATGATGTCTGAATTAGACTGATGAGCAATAATCCATTTGTATCCTATGCTATTTTGAATGACATGTTTATGTTGTCAAGCATTCTTCAAAAGGCTGTAGACTTAGTTGAGCATGTGCGTAGCTGCTATTACGGCATGATGCACTCTTCAATGATCTATTTTATGATACCATAGAATTGCTCTAGATGAAAAAGAAAAAGATCAACACTGTTTTGTTTTTCATTCTATCTTGTTATCTGGATGCTTTTACTGAATAAAGGCCTTTGCTGATCTTCAGCCGCCATCTGAGTTTTGGCCATAGACTTTTGCCCTTTGTTGCCGTTGCAGCATTGGACTCTTAGAGTCTTTTCTGTTTCTTTTGCCTATATGCTAGAGCCACTTCAAGGAAAATATATTACCATTATATTGTTGCTTATTGATAACATGGGGATTAATAACGCATGAAATAATGGAGAAATTCAAATACATGGGAAAATTTGAATAATGGGGAAGATTAATAACGCGTGAAATAAACTTGAAGAACACGAGCAAGACAGGAATTATTGGTTGCTTTAATTTGCAGAGATTATGTGAACATGTATTTTAATGTTAACAACGTTAAGCAAATAATCTTTTCAACCTTTCAAACATTTATTTTGTTTGTTTGTTTGAAGGTAGCAAATCAAAAAGTTTACAATTTTTTTAGTTATGTTGTATATCTCCATTACTTGTTCTCTCTGCAATAGCAGTAGTTATGCCATTTCTTCACCATCCATGTAAATAAGCCCTGTTCTCTCTTTTCCTATTGGGCAGATTAGACATGGCGAAGCTGTTGGTATAATTGGGCCTTCTGGCACTGGGAAATCTACGGTTTTGAAGATTATTGCTGGGCTTCTTGCTCCAGACAAGGTTAATAATTGAAGCAGGCTTTAATATTCCACTTTTGCATTGAACTGTTTTACCTTAGCTCTCATTTTTTGAATCAGGTTTTCCATTAATGAATTTTTTTTTTTTTTTGATTTACATCTTAATTGTCTGTGGGCAGGGAGAAGTTTACATTCGAGGTAGAAAGAGATCTGGTTTGATTAGTGATGAAGAGATATCTGGTCTTCGGATTGGATTGGTGAGTATCTTATTAGTCCACACGTACTAATTGTTATCTTATGTTATTCTATTCTGAATCACACTCATAGATGTATATATTTATTACAACAGGTGTTCCAAAGTGCGGCTCTTTTTGACTCATTGACTGTTCGTGAAAATGTTGGTTTTCTTTTGTAAGATACAATCTACTTATCCTTGGAAATTCTTCACTTTGTTGATTTGCTTTAATCCTATGGAGTTTAATGATAGAATGACTCATTGACTCATTGATTGATGTATGATTGCTATTTTAATGATATTTTTAAAGTAAAAAACCTGAGCTGCCTCTTTTTTGTTAATTCTAGGTATGAACATTCAAATATGTCTGAAGATCAGATTGCAGAGGTTGTGAAGGAAAACTTGGCCGCTGTTGGATTAAAGGTATGGTTGAAATATCCTTATATCATTCTAAGTAGAAAATGATGGTGGACATCTTTCCCAAAATTTATATACTTGTCTTAATTGAGGATGATTTGGTCGGCCTTTGGATCATTCAGAGGTGAACAGTTATATGATATTTTCCCATTTCTACATTTTTTTTATTGCAAGATTAAGAGTTGAACATAGTGTCCTAAAAATTTCTTTATTGTAGTTATTTGTGTCTATTTCCACAACATCTTAGACAATGATGCACATGTCCATGAGATTATCCTGATTTAGTTGATTCTGTTGAAAGTTCCACCATATAATTGTTCTTTCTCTTTCTGTAATGTAGAATGCATCTTTGCATGTTAACACTACTTGCTGACTTCCGAGCTCTCCTCCCACTTGGCCACTTCCATTTGCTGGTGCCCCCAATTTTGATGTAAGATCTAACTTTGTCTTGCATTCAGGGAGTTGAGGATCGCTTACCATCTGAGCTGTCCGGTGGAATGAAGAAGAGAGTCGCTTTAGCTCGATCTATAATCTTTGATAACACGAAGGAGTCAATAGAGCCAGAGGTATGTACTATAGCCGGATATCTTTTCATTCAAACTTTTTCTTTGGGAATTTCTGCATTAATACCTAATGGATAACGAGAAAATTTAGCAATGAAGGTTTTGTTTCTACTAGGTGTTGTACTGCTGTGCTGGTTATTGTTATATTTGTGTATTAGGAGTGGCCATGGGTTGGGCTGGTTCAGGTTGGATCTTCAACCAACCCAAGTCAAACTCATCAGGTTGGCTAAAAATTTTATCAACATTGACCTGAATGTAAGGCTCTAACAGGGCCAACCCACTCTCTCTTTGATTGTTTACTTATCATAGTTCAAATGCCATGTAACTAGGGTATTGTGACATTTACATGACTGTTTATTTTGCTGGAAAATATTTGTAACCATGTGCTATACTTCCAATTGAGGTTTATGTGTGGTGATCAAAGTCAATAGTCATTGTTGCAAACCATGTGTCTGCTGTTTGCTTTTGTGGTGTTTGTATGTGCATGTCGTAGTTATTCTTTCCTCTTTTCTCCCCCCCTCCATTTGAATGCTGGCTATTACATATTAAATAATGTAACTGGCAGTCATAATATTAATCCCACTATTGCAGATGTTAGGAACTTCTAAATTGTCCTGTAAAATTTGTTGAAACTTGTAAATGTGCTCCTCTCCTCTGTTTAAACTTCTTGCATATGGAGATTTTCAATGTTATTTTGGGTAGCTCTATAGACACTCTCCCTTGCCACACTTTGCCATACATTTTATTAGATGCCCAATGGTATCTACAGCCACATGTTCTACTCCTGTAGAATACAAAACATGATCTCAGCCATGGAGATGAAACAATCAACACTAATTTTTTCAATCTTCTAATCTTAAATTTTTTTTAGGATAAAGCTTGTCTTAAGATCATTCATTCTTTATCAATCATCTGAAGCCTTGTCAATTATAGTGCAGACCCAGCTTTTGAATACTAGCACATGTGCAGTTTGTGGCCAATTTGGCAACTCATGGATTTTTACGTGCTCTAATCTATGAATGCGTGGCACCTTACAGCAATGTCTCTTTACTCATGAGTGGAGTTAGTTTCATAGAGAATACTGATAGATCAAGTTGACTGTATGCAAATTTTATTTAAAAGTTTGAAGGGTGAGGTAACCTCTGGCTTTTTATTTATTATGTGCACAGAGTTTGATTTAAATTTCATGTTGGCAGAGACTGAAGTTTGCAGTTTGATATTAGATGCGAGTGTTTTAATGGGAGGAGATGATGAGTCGTGGTAATAAGACTATTGTGGGTGAGGATATCTAGAGGTGTTGCCACTTGGGCTTTGAGCTCAACTGCACTACATTATTTTGTTTACTATTAACAGGATTGGAAATCAAACATTCTTTTCATTCTTTCATTCCTGATCATGCTCTGATGAACATCTTTATCCAGGTTCCATACAACATAAAGCTATTGATTTTATTGCTGAGCTTTAATTTATTTATTCTTATTCCTGACTAGGTGCTCTTGTATGATGAACCGACGGCTGGCCTTGATCCCATTGCATCCACTGTAGTTGAAGATCTTATCCGATCTGTACACATGAAAGGTGAAAATGCACTTGGGGAACCTGGGAATATAGCATCTTATGTGGTTGTTACTCACCAACATAGCACCATTCGAAGAGCTGTTGACAGGTTATGCTTTGTCCAAACTTGTGTTCATGTAGTTAGTAATAATGCTATAAAGTGATATCTCCTGATGACGAGGTTATTTTGTGTATAGGTTGATATTTCTCTACGAAGGTAAAATTGTTTGGGAAGGAATGACTCATGAATTCAGGACATCAAGCAATCCAATTGTTCAACAGGTAATGAATAATATTAGTATGCCGCAAATTCAAACGATGATTTTAAATTGCATTTTAGTCTTAAGATTTTTCATTTTTCTAATTTATGGGAATCCTATCTACAACTTAAATACTGCATTTAGTGTTATTTATGAATCTTTTCAGTATTGCATGGATTTTTGCAGTATGTACTTGATCACAAGTTAGCTTTTGGTTATTCACCGAATGCTTGCTTGTGTAATTATTCTTTCAATTTCATCTAATAAACAGTTAAGAGACATACAACTGATAACAAATTTTTACGTACGCTTAACATACTAACTTGATTTTTATTACACGATTTTAATGTCACTCCTCTTCTCCTTGTTACCAGTTTGCATCAGGGAACCTGGAAGGGCCAATAAGATATTAAGACAGACATTCCACCATGTTGTGTTTGACATGAATCATGAATTTAATTATTTGCCCGCGAGGAATTTACAGAGGGGAATGCTCAAGCATGGGTGAAATTATGCTTGCAAATCTTTCAATACACGTAATCTACTACTTAAATAAATTATTTCACCTGCATCAGCCGATTGTTGCAATTTTGAGCTATAATCGTCCAATTGAAAGAAGACAGAGACAGGCAGACAGACTGACAGCTTTGAACTGTATCATGATTTTCCTTTCGTTTTGTCTTCAAATTTGGGCATATTTTTAGGCCCCGTCGTAGAAAAGAAAAGCTCATTCCAAACAGAGCTGTATGTTAACAGGGTTAATTTGCTTCCACCAGGGATTTTATTTACGCTACAGAGCAATGGAAATGATTTGGCAATTTGGTATTCGGTGGCCTCTTATTTTTCTGTTTCTAACATTTAATCAAGCACAATAAAAAGAGTGTGCGTGTGTGCTATCATCTGGGAGAGGAAAAACATGTATCATGTTGGATGCTTTATTTTTAATTTTTTGGATTAGTGGGAAAATAGCAACAATGAAGACAAACATGTTGTCAACTGTACTTATGCACATACGTTTATGTATATTAACTTTCAGAGGGATGGAAAGGAGAGCAAACGTTCGCTGTATCAATCAAAATAGCAGTTTCAACCAGTATGTTTCGGAGAGAGGTCCAATAGTAGAAACCCAAACAAAATCACCTAACCATCGCAAGTGCATTAATGCCAGGCAATTTTTGCCTGATCATTGCCAAATTCATTTGTCATAAAATGGAAACTATGCTAATAGGAAATAGAAATGCAAATGTGAATGTACAACATAAGCTTTTCATTCTTCAGAGCATTAAATTTTAGTGTGGAGATGTGTCTTCTTGTCGGAGCATAATAAAACAGAGCAACAACACCCAGATAGAAGCTTAAACAGAACGTTGGGATTGATATTGGTCCGTCGTTTCTTCTCTTTAAGGTGTTTCTATCACCAATGGAAGTCTTGTACTATTACACCTTCCCTCAGACGATTCCACAAACAAATTTGGATTTCGGGCAAATGCCCCTGGAAAATTTTAATACACTTGTTTCTGCGGAACAAATCCCGAGAAACTGTTGTAAGAAAGGCTGGATATGTTTCCTAGAATCTGACCGGTCAATGAATTATGCCCCAAATCTAAGGCTCTCAAGTTTCTCGTCTTATCCAAATCTTGTGTAAAGACGGTCAGGAACTGTATCTGTAAATAAAATTTAAAGATAATTGTTACCTGCACAAAAAGTTTAATTTTTTATAATTAGATAATATTGTTAATCATATAAATATAACAATAAAAATATCATGTAAACGAAAAATTTAATATTTTATAATATTCAAGTGATTGCATTTATCATATGATTATAATAATAAAATAAAAAATTTAATTTTTCATTATATTTAAATGGTAGTGCCTGTTATATAGTAATAATAATAATTAAAGATAAAAATAAATAATATAAATTTTATATAAAAAATTTTAAATTAATTGAGGTAAAAATTATAGATAAGATAAAAGAATTTATTATAAAAAAACTAGAATTATAGTTTATCACTCAACACAATTTTCTTAAATATTTTAAAAAATACACTTAATAAAAGTTTTGATAATATTTAAATTGACATTAAGAAGTTATGAGAAAAAAAGAATTAAACTGAGATGAATTTGGATATAAAAACTAAAGTGGGAAAGCTTTTTATTTATAATGAAAAATGGTCGCATCCATCACCGCCTCATGCATAATCAATTTACTTTTCAATTCAATAATTGTGGCTTGCACATCTCATGTTAATCAGCATCATTCTTTCACTTAAAAACTTAATTGAGAATCAATCATATCTCTACACCATTTTTTCTTTCTTGCCATTCCATATTGCTTATATTTTTACTAAATTATAGGAGAATCAACACTATTTTAACTTGTCAATATTAACTAATTTACTAAAGACATCTGCTAGGTTATTTTTGGTATATATTTTCTATATATCAACATTTCCATCCTTTATCGTTTCTTGTATAAAATGAAATTAAACGCATATGTACTTTGTCTAGGAATGAAAGGCTGAATTTCTTGTGATGTGTAAAGCACTTTAATTATTACAAAGTATAATCATATTTTCTTATTTTTGCCCAAGTTTCTCCACAAAATTTCTGATCTAGATTGTTTCTTTGCATGTTTGTGTGACTACCATGTATTCTGCTTCTATTATAGATGATGCTACTATAATTTATAATTTTAAAACCCAACTCATAACTTCTCTTGTAAGTATAAATATATAACTAGTAATAGATTTTTTTTTTTTTATCAAGATCACCTGCATAATCTAAGTTTATGTAACTTATAACAATAAAATCTAATCCTCTATGATATAATACGGCATTTGAGGTCCTCTGAACATATCTTAAAATCCTCTTCATAGCATTCTAATATTTTTTACTAGGATTCACTATAAATCAACTAACTACTTTTATTATTTTGATATTGTAAATATTATGGCAAAAATTAAGGTTCCTACTGCTGATACATACGGTACTCGAGATATTTTTATCCTCTTAGTTTTATTGCTAGAACACATAATTAAGAATAATTTACAATTTATAGAAAAATGAGTAAAGATTGGTTTATAATCTTACATATTGAAGCGCTAGCATATTTTATTTAATATTTCTTTTAGGAAAGCCAAATTTTTTTTCCATTTTTGTCTTGATGAATCTGCATCTCTAGAATTTTATTTGCTATTTTCAAATTCTTCATATCAAATTTTTTAGTTAACTATGTCTTTAATTTTTGGACTTGATTTTTGTTAGAATCTGCTATTAATATGTTGTCCACATATAGCAGGATAATGACAAAATCATTATGACTAAACTTCTTGACATACAGACAATTGTTTGAATTTAGTCTATTATATTTAAGGTTAATGATAGAGAAATCAAATCTCAATTTAGTGCCTATTTGGGACTATACAGAGATTTGGTCAACTTACTAAACAAGTTTTTTTTTTTTTTAATTTTTTGCAACACTTTCTAGCTAAAGCATATAAATTTCTTCATCAAGTTCTTTATGAAAAAGTGTAATTTTTATATTTAATTAGTCTAACTATAAGTCAAATATAACACATGTAGCTATTACTACTCTAATTGTAGTGAGTTGTACAATAAGTAAAAAATTCTCATTAAAGTTAATGTATTCTTTTTGAGTATACCCTTTGACCATTAATTTTGCACAATATCACTTCATTTGATCTTTTTAACTTATTTATTTTTAATGGTCTTTTTTCTATGCAGTAGTGGCATAAGATCCCAAGTTTTGTTTTTACAAAAAGTTAAAATTTCTTCTTGTATTGCTACCATTCGTAGAGATGCATCTAAACTATTCGTTTTTGGAAAAGTTGATAGTTTTCCATTTTCAATTAAAAGTCTGCATGTAATATTGCCCTTCATAATGTATTTTGATTGCCAAGATAGTTTTATTCTTTCACAAGTTGATCGTCAAACTTATGAAACTATGATTCAATAGATCTTTCTTCATGGTCTGGTATTACTTCAGAAGAATTTTATATTTTGATTTTTATTCCACTTGAATTATAGTAGTCTCTGATTTTTCTTTTTTAATACTATCATTACTTTTCCTTACTTTTCCTTTACAACTTATCTTTTACAAATATAACAAGCTAATGATTAGCTTGTGGGCAGTGGGATCCTATAAGTAATACCTTTTTATATCATCAATATATCCCAAGAATATGCATTTTTTGGATTTTGGATCTACTTTCAATGTTACTTGAGATTTATACATCATGTACTTAGGACTTTCAAATGTATAAAAGTTGGAGTAATCAGTTAGTTTGCTAGTCCACATCTCCATTAGTGTCTTCAACTTAATTATTGTTGATGATACCAATTTATCAAATAACAAGTGGTATTGACTGCTTCTGCTTAAAATGACTTAGCTAATTTTGTAGTTTTTAACATTGCCCTCGTCCTTTCTAGTAAGGAACTATTCATTCATTCTTCCACATTATTTTGCTGGGGAATGTATGTTATGATAAATTGCCTTTTGATGCATTCTTGTTGACAAAATACATCAAACATGTTATTGGTGAATTCTCATCCATTATCAATCCTAAGACACTTGACCTTTATTTTAAAATTTAGATCCATTCGTGTTTTGAAGATTTTGAATATTTCAAACACATTTGCCTTTCTTTTGATTAAATATATAGAGACACAATTTTGAAACTAGGATGCAGTTTTTGTTTTGAATGAATCTTCAAACCTTACTTTGATATATGTTTAAATTTTCGATGTCACATCATCATTGAATTTTTTTTTCAAAATTTATTGATGCAACCAATGCTTTGCTTCTTGTAGTCTTTTTCCTTGTAGTATATGTAAGTTTATAGTTACTTTTTTTGCCTTCATGACCACAAACGCGCTCTTTATTATCTTTATGATTGAGTTTTAAATATGGATATTATACCCAATCTTATTTAATTGTCTTAGAGACAATAAATTTTTATTAAAGCCTTTCACACATCACACCTCTTGAATAATATGAGACATGCCATCGTGCATTTTTAATTTGACGGTTTCAATACCAACAATCTTTAAGGCATGATTGTTTCCTATAAATACTGATTCTCTAAAAAAATATTTTGTATTGATGGAACCATTTTCTTTAAGAGGCCATATGCCATGCTGCTACTAAATCTATAAGCTAAACATCAATAAATTTCTTTCTATCTTCAGTAATTATTGTTGTCTCATTATACAAGATTTCTCTATTTTCATAAATACTTATTACTTTTCCTTGAGAGCTTGTATTTGCTTCTATATTCTTCTTATTTTTTCAATACTCATTTTTTACATGCCTAACTTTGCCACAACTATAACATTTAGTTTTTTTCTTCCTTTTAGATTTTCATCTATTATGATTTTGACTCCCACTGGAGCCATATTTAGTTGATCTTTTTCTCATCACCGATAAAACCTCCGCTTGTTACAAGCTTATCAACCTATCTTCCTTATTTTTGTACTTGTTTTCTTTTTCTAATAGAACTGTAGTTATATTATCAAAAACTAGATTGTCAGAGCAAGTGTTTTGATTTTTTAAATTGACGATGAGTTTATCATATGAGCTTTGTAGACTTTGAAGTAGAAGTTTCGTACGTTCATTTTTCTCTATTTTATGATTCATTATTGTGAGTTGAGACAATATAATTTTTAAGGATTGATTTATTCTATTACAGTCATTAATTATAATATTTAAAGAGCGTAAAACCTTCTCTTGAAGAAAATCTTATTGCAAAGTAATTTTACCTCATATAATTTTGTAAGAGTATCTCATATTTTCCTTGTTATATTATTTTTTTTTGACGATTAATAATACCTTGTTTGCTAATCTTAAGTGTAGTTCAAATATTCATTTATAGTGATAACAGCCCTTATTCGATTCGAAACTAAATTCCTAATTTATTTATAAAAAAAATTTCTAAGTTATTTATAACTAAAAAAAAAGAAAATCCTACTTAGACTCAAAGTTATTGGCTTGCAGTCTTCTAATGATGCTGAAATTCTACCTGGTGCAAAATTCTTTTACGGACAAGGTCAAGGTCTTGCTAGGCCTTATTGTAGGCTTGATTGTGGGTTGATGTTATGCTTTGCATGTCCATTTTTTCGCAATACTCTGTTGCTGGCGATAATTGCTGCAAATGCTGGTTGCTGCATGTTGGCGTGTGTGTGCTAATGGCTTACGACGAATTATTGCTGGTGGCATGTGTTGCTTGCTGCATACCTGTGCATGCGGTAGGATCTTGGCGTACTAAACTTTTCCCGCACATGCTAGCTTTCGTAGCTTCGCGTGCTGCTTGTCGCTGCTCTCGATATTATCGTTGCCTCTCACGCTCCTTCTGCCTTCTCAGATTCTCAACAAAATCCATAACCTATTAGTCCTTCCATTATCCAATAGACGCAAACAACACTTCACTAGGACTATTTGCACTATCATCCCTTCAAATTCTAGTGATTACATTTACAGAATTCTCAACTTATTTTTCCTTTACATTTCTATGAAGATAATCCCTTTTGAAATGACCCTATTCACCATTTTCAAAAGAGCATAACTTCTAAAGCCTAGATTTCAATCTAGCCCTATTTGTTTTCTTCTCAAAGTTTTCCTTATAAGATCTCCCTATATTTTGTTTCGCATCTTGACACTAAACCTTCATGTTCAACATTTTCACTACTCGAAAACTGTTTCTTTAGCCTTTAGATTTCAGTACACTAGACACATCTAATATGCTAATTAACTCTTTTGCACACGAAAAAATGCTAACAAATGAATCATATAATGATAGCAATAAACAAAACACAAGTATAGCTTGATCCTCATATGAAATTGTGATGTTTATATTCTTCATATTCGTAATTACATAATTAAATTAATCTCAATACCACTTCACAAATGTTTCCTCCTTAATATTTGAAGAATAAATTTTTTTTAAAATATAGTCGATTAGTTAAAGAGTTAACGAACTGAAGTTGAATTTACAATCAAACTTCTTTGGATTGTATTTGATTAAATAACCAATGATGAAAACTTAATCTACAGACAAACTAGTTCTTTGATACCGATTTGTTATGAAATTTAAGTAAAGAATGTAATTAGAAACCAAAACAACACTAATTTTTTTTTTTTGGGAAAAACCTTTGAAAATTCAAAGAAAAAACATGAAATAGAGCAACCAATTTCATTAAGACAAAAAAAAATGAACCCACATTGTTTGCTCTAAACACTTGAATATATAATTAAACACTAATAAGCTCGAACCTTGGCTGCTTCTACATATTCTAATAGATTATATTGGTTGCCAGATAAAGGCCACAAATTCAACAATATTTAATTTTAAATTCAAATTTTGTAAATTATGAACGTATGTATCAAAAAAAAGAACACTGCATACACATTTCGCATGCGTGCAAAATTATAAGAATTTAATAATAAACAAAATTAAACTTGTGGTAGAAAATAAAGAGCATAGGAATATTCAAATAGGGCTAGTTGAATTATAGATAAGATATCGATGCCTGTGAAATTAAAAGAAAAGTAGTATCAAATGCCACCTTCAGGAGTTTTTCTTTGTCGCAATTACACCCACTCACCCTTGTTCTCTTAGTTTCTTTTCTTCTTGATCGTATTTTATATATGAACCTATTCTTTTATTAGTATCATTGTTCCTTTTCGTTTTCTTTCTTTTACAGATTCGAAATTCCACGAATCACTTTAAATGTACTATGCAATATTTTCATTAGCAATTTATGTTGCATTTTACAATATAATTCATAAATTCTTTAAAAAATAAAAGCATTTAAAATTGGTTTCTTTTCTTTTCAAAAAAAATTCTCGGCAAGTGTTTGTTTAACAAAATTAAAAGTGATTTAAGATATATTGAAGATTATTGTATTTTTTTTGTTTCATTTTAAAAGGCCAACATTTATTGTTTGACAAATTATGTCCATATGTGCATACGAGAACTAATATGTATACTAATGCTATCGTTTATAATAAATATCTGGTGATTTTATTCTATAACTAATGACATAGTCCGTCGTCAAAACATGAAGATAAAAGGACATCAGGAAATCCAAAAAAAAAAAAAAAAGATTCAAATTATATTTTAATGTAATTAAAACTATGACATTTACATGTTTACATGAGATCTTTACGAACCAATCAATCTGGAATTTGTTCCTCATATTGCTGACATTCTGTCAATATGATCTTTAATTGACAATTATAATTAAGGAGAAAGAGAAAATTGTATGCGTTGTATAAGCGGGCATGCCATCAATGAGAAGATGAATATATAGCTGCAGAAAATACGAGAGGATTTGAGATAACGGGTTGTATTTTTCTTTATATATGAATAAGTTTATAGAGCATGTACTTGTACAGGAGTAAAAGTGAAATCAAACTAGATTAATACTACTCTAATAAAAAGTCATATTCTAATAAGATTAGATCTAATGAATTATTTCCTCTTTTAAACTTTAACAATAGCTTCACCAACAAAAAAATGGCAAAGATCTTAATAACACATATAGAATTTTGTTTGAGGTTAAATGTTATTATTATAATAATAATAATAATAATATCATAAATTTTCAATTAGAATGGTTAGTACGTGCTTTTGTAATAATATATACACGATGATTTTAAAGTTTATAAATTTAATTTTTATTGGCACAAGGAAAATTATCATACATAGAGCAGAAGTCTCTCTTTTTATCAAGCAAGGTAAGAGAATTCGAATTGACAACTAGGCACCATGATTCAACAAGTCAGTGTAAATGCTCCTGTTTCCATTTTCCAGTGGATGAATGTGGACTCTTTTTTACATCAATTAATTACTTATAAAAGCAGCTCAATATTAAATTATTGGATGTTGAGTCAAAAGCTAAATAATATCATACATCAACAATTAAATATAAGACACGAATGAAGAACAAAAAAGCTACTTTACAATTTTGTCATAATGGACACTTTAGACTTCTTATTTGTATATGAATACTACATGGTATTGTGATCAAAACCACAAACCCAAGAATGTCAGAAAGGAGAAACAAAGTTGTTCTTATACTTGGAATATTTTATACAGCACTTCTTTCATCCCACAACAACAATTTTAAGTGCTCATCTATTCAACCTTCAGCAGAGAAATAAAATTTTTCTTCAAATTGTTCACAGTCAAGACAATGTAAGACAACATTTAAACTCAGATGGAGAAGAAAGAAATTTATCAATAACATATAACTAACACAATCCACAAGTCTGACATACAGAATTAAATTCTTGCCAGTTATATCGAATTTCCAAATTTCCATTAACAACAACCTTTTAAGAGGAATAAATTAAGTGGGTTTTAGTTCATACAGCTCGATTATCAAAATTAATTGATGCGTTTTTAGTTGGCATAATTGTTTCATCTTAGGCAATGAGCATAAAAGATGATAAAAAATATGGAAATTATTCTGTGTGCTTTTTCCTGATGGTAAGGGCCACTACATATGTCTAGTTTTATCGAGTATAACAATATCAATAAATACCCATCAGCTTTGTCCAAATCAGATTTGATATCGTTATTTTAAATTATTAATCACATATCGACTCTCGCGTCAAATTATACTAATTCATTTTAATATATTGGCACTAATGGAAATTTCATGAGCTTATAAGACATGTTAGGACGCGCACGCTTGCTCCTTTTAGGTCTTTTAGATGGGTATTTTCGCTCCACTTATCATAATAGAAGGTTGTTTTTTTAACTAATAATTGAAACTAGTAGGATCGAGTGGCATTTTGTACAAACTTTGTGAGTGGTTACTGAAATTATCCCAAATTCCCTTCAAATAGGAGTCAAATCGAAAAGATGACATAAAGAATAAAGGAATTTAAATTTTATACAAGCATGCTAAGGATGATTTAGGACGATCAAACAAGATATATTTACTTCCTTTTGAAGCAGAATTGAAGTCACGAATTTGCTTTGTAAACTACAAACACATATTGAAAATTCTTATCAAATGATGCCTCCAACTCTGAATGTCTGCTAAAATTAATTCATTATTATTCCAATGACATGATCAAAATTTTTAATACGATATAGAGACAAGAAAAGCAAAAGAATTTGTTTGTCAATTTAGTCATTATTGATCATATCTCACTATCTAAACAGTACAAAGCATGAAAGTTATACGCTGGCCCTCTTTGGAGCATCACTTTGTTGTAACAATGGTAAGAATAATATAATAATAATAATTCGAATAATAAATAATTATAGATTAGAAATGCTATTTGCAAAGTGGGTGGAATAGACGCTAGACCTCATTCCTTATTCTACAGAAGATTGCTGACCACAAACCCATTTGCGAAAGTAACAAAACAGTGCACGCACTTACATGAAAAAACCTTGTGTCATTCTTTCAAGAATCCACGACATAGAATCATACACATCCACCAAGCAACACAATTTTAATAATTATAAACAAAAGCAAAATGCTTTTTCTCTTCTTTCGTTGTATATATAAATACATAGTAGTTTCTGGTTCATGGACTGAGAAAGCACTTCAATTTCTTTCTTTCAATCGTGTTTCAAAAACTACACCAGTCGAGCGAAGGGAAAAAAGAAAAAAGGAAAAAAGAAACCCTAGAAAAATGATTGGGTGGGGTGATGTTTACAAAGTTATTGTGGCAATGGTGCCACTCTATGTTGCATTAATGTTAGGTTACGGCTCTGTGAAATGGTGGAAAGTTTTCACACGAGAACAGTGTGGCGCTGTAAATCGTTTTTTTTGCTTCTTCGCTCTTCCATTTCTGACGGTTGAATTCACAAGTCATGTAGATCCTTTCAAAATGAATTATCAATTTATCGGAGCTGATGCAATTTCAAAGCTGCTTATTGTGATTGTGTTAGCTTTCTGGGCAAAGTGTAGCAGCAAAGGAAGCTATAGCTGGTCAATCACAAGCTTCTCTTTGTGTACTTTAACAAATACTATTGTTGTTGGAGTTCCTCTAATGAAGGCTATGTACGGCCAAATGGCTGTCGATCTTGTTGTTCAAGTATCTGTATTTCAAGGCATTATTTGGCTTACAGTTTTGCTGTTTGTTTTAGAATTTCGAAGGGCTGGAACTACGGTTAGTGTTTCAAATACGAACATCGGCGATGCCGAGAGAGATTTAGAAGGAAGTCATGGAACTGTTGAGGCAAGTTCAAGGCCTTCTTTTTGGTCATTGGTGAAGGCTGTTGGGCTGAAACTAGCTATGAACCCTAACGTATATTCTTGTATTCTTGGCATAGCTTGGGCATTTGTGGCAAACAGGTGTGTGGGGCGCGCGCATAAATATATTCTATATTGTTTTTCTTATTTTTTTTTTAAAAAAATCCTTATATTGTAGTAAATTCATGAAACAATATTACGTAACTTTTATAAAATTATTGATTTTGTAGGTGGCATTTTGGAATGCCAAGCATTATGGAGGGATCTATATTGATCATGTCAAGAGCTGGGATAGGCACTGCCATGTTTAGCATGGGTGAGACTAACGAGCTAGATATCTGATTCGCTCATTTCTTATATCAGTAATAGTTTTTATAATTTCATATAGACAAAATTATTTTCATTTACTCTCTTAAAATTTTAAATATGTAATACTAATATAATACTATTACATCAATTTGAATACATGAAACATTATTATTTTTTCTAGCTTGCTTATATTTATACATTTCTACTCAAATATTTGCAAGCTTTTAGAATTCAGACCAACAATTTCTTCTTCAGAATTTTTACCAACTGGGGTTTACAAACCATGTAGGAATCTTCATGGCTTTACAAGAGAAGTTGATAGCATGCGGGCCAAGCTTGACTGTATTTGGAATGATATTAAAATTCATCGTAGGGCCAGCAGCAATGGCTATTGCTGCTGTTGCTATGGGTTTGCATGGTGACGTTTTACGGGTTTCCATCATTCAGGTAATTTTATATACCTTCGCATTAAAAAGAAAAATTATTATTGTTATATCTCCATGTCATGTAAATCAAAATATGTCCAAAACTAGAGACTTCCAGTTAAATATATTACTTAAAGAGTGTAATAGAATATGGGGCAATCGTATGCACTGAAAGTTAATATTATTATATTGCTCAAAGTGCATACTTTTCGTAGAGAGACTGACTGGACACAACTTAAACAAAACCCTTTAAATAGATTGAAAACTATTTCAATAAATCATTTGAAACTTTGGTATTACAGGTGTTTACGCGTTATTACTGTTAATTTTATTTTATTTTTCTTAAATTATTATTGCAGGCAGCACTGCCACAATCCATTACTTCTTTCGTATTTGCTAAAGAATATGGGCTGCATGCAGATGTGCTTAGTACTGCGTAAGTTAATTACCAAATTTCATTTTATAAAATAAATATCTTTGCATAGCGTGTCATGAATCATATAAAATTTTTCATTTTTTTAATTCATCTTACTGGAAAATATTTTTGCAGGGTTATTTTCGGTACGATAATATCGCTTCCAGTTTTGATTGCTTATTATGCAGTTATGGAATTTGTACAATAGACCCAGCTGCTGAATGATAATATTTTGAAAGAATATTGCTCAAGCTCTTACTTTTGTATCCTTTTTAAGTCAAAAAAAAAAAACAATTATAACAATTAGAAATATTGGAACTCAATTATTTTAATATCTGCTATAATAAACTAGCAAATTAAAGCAAGTGAATTTCTATATTTATATATGCTAATTCTATTTATATATGGTCTTGCCTTGAGCTAATAGATTGATAAATATATGACCCTTTTATTGTTTTACTAATTAATAACTACCTTTTAATTAATTTATGGGGTCCATGATTATCAATAAAATAAGATTCATATCTATAAGAATCTCTTAATTTATCACCAGTACTTGTATTAAAATTGAAAGCATCCATCAGAAATTCATTTGAGGGAATGAAACAAGCGCACACACAGAAATATATATTGAGAATAAAAAGAGAAGTGCATAATTAATATCTTAAATTTTACCAGAATTAATATGAATCTTTTGCATGGAGCAAAGTAAAATGATAAGCTTTATTTTTACATTCAAATCGAGATAACTATTTTTTTGAGTTGATATTGTGCTCTAAAGTTCTATGAAAATTTACAAATCTAACTATTTTGTTTTTCTAACGAAGAATGATTAATTTTAATTTTAATTTATTTTTAATATTAATGCTAGCCTCTTATTGAAAACATTGAAATTAGAGTTTTACAATTCTACTAACATGTTATCAAAATCTCGTGTCATGTCCTGACTTGAAGGTCCTTGCGTGACAATTGTTGCATGCCTTCAAGTTATGTCCTTTTAATAAGGTATGTCTCTTGAAAATCCGTAAAATATTGAAAATTCATCCACAAACACACAAAAATCATAAATCAAATACACAGAATTCATGACATATTTATAAAATCCTTTCCAATATAATATGTATAAATACAAATTTTCAAAATATAGTAATACAATAATATAAAATATATCTCACAAATCAAATACCCTAGTAAACCTTGTGAAACCCAACTGTAAATCGAGAATATCATACTCGAATGTATACACTAGGTAAGTCCAGTCCTAGTATACGTCGCTGCTGTACCCTGAACTTGAGTTTGAAATATAGGAGTGAGGGGGGTGAGTATATAAGTTGGAATTTAGTAAAACAATTATGTTAGAAAAGAAAAGAGTGAGCATACTAAAATAATTCATTTTAAAATATATATGGGCTTGCTATTTCTATTCAAGTTGTCTCCTAACAGGGCTCACTCAAATTTACTAGTGTATTCCTTTATAAAAATACGTATGGTTTTAATTTGTTTCAAAGAAAATATAATTTATTTATAATTTATAAAAATATAATTCTCTTTATAAAAATGTGGCACTCCTTAAGATATCAACACTAGGCGATTTTAATATCATCTCATCTAGATAACAGTCCTATATAGTTCACCTCACCTATACGGACTCTAAATAGGTCCGTCCATAAGTTATATCTTGTAGTACTACAATCATACCATATGTCTGTCATCAATACCTTTATTATAATATTCATTGAAAATTGATTTTTAACTAACTCTGGTATTTCTAATTTCATAAGCAAATAAATTAAAATTAAATTATTAAGTTCAAAACATATTTTATATAAATCAACTTTTTTAACAAAATTAAAATACTA
The DNA here is from genome assembly GCA_032401905.1 of Swietenia macrophylla. Lineage (NCBI taxonomy): Eukaryota > Viridiplantae > Streptophyta > Magnoliopsida > Sapindales > Meliaceae > Swietenia > Swietenia macrophylla. The sequence continues at coordinate 1,312,444 of CP135569.1, read as the reverse complement.
AATATTCACTCATAGTTCTAAAGAAAGTATTTACTCCCTAATAATTTTTTTGCGCATATTAGAGAATTCTTCAAAAAAATATGAAGTTACTGTAGTAGATTGGTGCTACAGTGCACTATTGTGAACCAGACCAAACTAAATTGAAATAGTAAATCCATGCTCTAATGACCTCGGTTTCATGAACATATTATACCATCATGCTTGTATCGATATCATGAATCTTCCTATAACACCCACATATCTAAAATCATATTTTCAGTTTTCGAAAAATATATAAAACATATTTTTAATTATCCCATTTTGAAACATTGTTGCATAACCAAAATATCTCAATTAATATGAAACAACATATTCATGTTGTAAAACATACTCCTAAGAGTTTGTTGGTGATGATGAAATTTTTGAGAACCTCGCTGTTCACCAAAAAATGCACAAAAATCAAGGCTTGTGGATTAACAAACCTAGGTCGAAAAACGACATGAATCGGCAACAAAAAATTTAGCCAGTGAAACTTGCAGTGGTGCATGAATGGTAACAACATCTCTAATGATGGCGTTCTTTTCACGATTGCAATCATGGTGGCAAGAGAAATCTAATGGTGCAAGTAGTCTCGAAATCTGCTCACTAAAGATAAAAAATGGTATTATTCACCGGAAAAAGAGTTACAGTGAGAAGAGAGAAAGTGAGAGAGAAGAGAGAGAAAGTATTTTGAGATGATAATTTTTGTGACCATTTCGTCCTCATATAGACCAACACATGCTTTAAGTAAAATTAGTGTTTTATAACTTATATTTGTAAACAAACTGTTCTGCCTTCCTTAGATTTAAAGGACGAGTTTTACATCTCGTGTTTATTTTCTTTCCATTAAATCTTATTTTAATTATTTTTTAACTTATATTATAACCTATTTGAATTTTTTGAATAGGCATTTACATTAATTTTATATAATTTTTAGAAAATTTTGTTAAAATAACCTTATTTTAACATATGTTTATATTTATAACCAATACTAAAAGATTCTTATTCAAATAATTATTTTTAACAATTTTGCTCCTTATAATCACTTTTACACTTATAAAACTAAGAAAATATATATTTTACACATGCTTTGTTTACTTGCAAAAAATTACCATTGTCTCTCAAATTTTTTGACATTTACTCTCTTACTATTTAGGACAATACTACAAAAATTTGGATATTTTATCATTTAATCTGACAAATAAGTTTAATACTTTATTTTATTTGTTATTTTTAGTTAATTTTAAAATAAATATAACTGTAAAATTTATTATAATAATATTTTAGAATTAAATTTAGATTACATGTATGATATATATTAATTTAATAAATTTTGTATGTTTTAAAAATTTCAAATAAACATATAGAGATATAAATAAATATAGATATGAATTTTTTTATTGGAATAGAATATTTTTTATTAAAATCAGTCAAAAAACTATTAAATTTTGTGCAAAATGAGTGCTCTCATGTCAATAACCTGAGGGCATAGTGCCCTCCTGCCAATGACCAAAGGACAAACAGTGTCCTCATGCCAATGACTTATAATATATTTTTACTTTATTAATTTGAAATTAAATTTTATTTTTAATTTATATTTATATTTTTAATTTGTATTTATTAAATTAAATTAATAATATTTTTAATATTAAATTTAATATTAAATTATTTTTTAAATTAAATTTTTACGTTTTTATTACATATGTATTTTATGAAATTGTTTAATTTCAATTTAAAATTTATTATTTCATATGATTTTTTTAAATTTATATTCAATATCAATTTTTTATTTAAAAAATTATTAATGTTAAATTATCTATATTTAAATATTTTTTTTATATATATTAGATATATGACTGAGATTGCATTGTTTGGTATTTATTATAGAGTATCATGGGTTACATTATCAAATGGATAAGAAAAATATTGTGGTAGAAAGATCGAGCTCTTATAAATTCTAAAAAATATTAAATAACATGAATTATTGACGATGTTATATGCCTCGTTGAAATTGATCTAACAAAATTCGTTATTAAAATAAAAACGAGTTTTATAGACAGTGAGATAGAATTTGTTCTATATATTGATATCATAATGGCTATAGTGTATTTGTCTTTACAAGCAGTATCGTGATATCAGTAAGTAGACATGTCACTTTCTTTTACATCATTTTAGGGCAAATAGTTGCTGATGATCGTAAAGTATGTTACATTTCTTTTGTACAAACTATTAATCCAAAAGTTCATGTACAACAATTTATTTCTTCTTTAGAAAGTAATGAATTCAACTTTAGTCAAAATTGTTCATCAGATGAGATACGTCTTATAAAGCCTTTGCCTATACATCATGAAGATGTTCGAATTCATGGCCAGTACCCACCATGCGTGTATAATAAGGATCATATAGATGTTTTTTTTTCATAATTAATCATGTATAGATAATAAAGGTGCTTACAATCTTAGCAATACATTCAAGACTTCACGTAGGAATTATTGTGATAAGGATATGGATGTCCCCACGAGTATGGGATATGAACCAGGTCAAACTAGATCAATGAGGCATCAAAATGATATGCTAAGACCATTAAACTATCGATGTTTGCTACTAATTCCACTTATTTCACCATTAATTATATTGCCCATAATACTATATCTATTGGTTATATTTTTAATTCAAAAAAGGAGTTACAGGGGTGCATTTGGCATAATGGCACTGAAAAATCATTTTTAGTTTTGAGTTTCAAAATCTAAAATAGATCAATTCGAGGCAACATATGTAATTAACAGATATAAATGGTGAATTCGAGCAACTAATACAGATGAAATGGTGAATATTGATCTATTAAATACTTTAAAAAAGTTTATATTTGTGGAAACAACCAGTTATAGGCTGATTACTGTCAAACTAGTAGTCGATTTATTGGTAAATATATGATAGATAAATTTTAAGATTTTAATAGGATTTATACTCCAAATAATATTTGAGATGTCATACACCATGAGTTTAGAGTTTGTGCATTTTATCGTAAGGCATGGCTAGTCAGAAAAGAGGCACAAAGATTGGTACACAGAGACCCAACAGAGTCATTTAAACTACTGCCACAATTTTGTTATATTTTACAATAGCAAAATCTAGGTACAATTATGCATATAGAAACAAATAAGGATGATAATTTTTTATATTTTTTCATGGTATTGGGTGCATTGATTAGTGGCTTTTATACATCAATTTTTCTAGTGATTGCTATTAATGGCATATTCTTAAAAGGTATATATTGGGGAACTATGTTGCAGTAGCTCTTGACGAAAACGATTAAATTTATGCTCTGACATTTAAAGTATGGGACTTTGAAAATCATGTATAATAGAAATAGTTCTTAAAGAAACTATGAAATGCACTTAGACATATTTCTGATCTAATATTTGTATCAGATCGATACATTAGTATCATTAAAGGGATAAGAAAAATGTTTCTTGACTATTACTATAGTTTTTATTCCTACCACATTGAAAAGAATCTCAAGACGAAATATAAGTTCAAAGATCATAAAAAAAATATTTTTCTGTCATGATTTTATCTTGCCACTATGGTTTATGTTTATAGCGATTTTAAAAAATATATGAATAAATTGAAGTAAATACACCCAAATGTTACTAATTGTTTATAAAATGAAGTAAAGTGTCATAGATAGGCGAGATCTCATTTCTATGTAAGATGATATGATAAAATGACAACTAATATTGCAGAAAGTATTAATATCTTACTTAAAGATGTACAAACTCTTCTAATTGTGGCCTTAATAGATTGAATATAATTGGTGTTGCAGCATTGGTTTTATGAGAGGTAAGAAAAAGCTATTAAATATAATAAAAACACTTTAACTCAAGTAGTAGTAGATAAGATTAGAGAAGAGATTATTTTTCTCTTACATTATCAGTGTATCCCATTTTTTAATAGATAAAGGCAAAATTATTATGGTCGATCTGAGCACAAATAAATGTCAATAGTAGTAATCAGATATTTAAGAGGTCACATGGGGACTTTTATTCAAAGTACTATAAAAATAGTACACTTCTAATAGCATATGCATAAGAAATTTACCTAGTTGAAGACCAAAGTTTTTGGGAGATTCTAAATAATGTGTGTATTATTATTGTCAAACCACCAATAGGCCATGTTCTATCTAGTTAACTAAGAAATCAGTGCATCCTATTTACGGGAGAAGAAGCAATTACTCATAGATGTTCTCGTTGTAAGTAACACGGGCACAATCGAGTAGCATGCAAAAATCTATTGTATCATAATAAAAATGAATGATTATATATTGTATTTTCTTATATCTTATTTATTTGTCATATGCAACTTTGTATTTTGTTTAATACGTTATATTGTATTTTACTTATTTAGTATAAAGAAAATTTTTATAAAATAATGATTAAATCAAATAATAATTAATAATTTATTATTAGTAAACTAGTAAATATTAATTATTTAGTAGTATTATATTAAAATATTATCTACTTATTATTTTATTATTTGTTAAATATTTTCATATTTGTTCTCAAATAATTGTTATATATATTATCATTAATATATATATTTTATTATTTTATTTGAATTCTATAGTATCAAATGAGGACGTGTTATTTATCGATGCCCAAAAAAATAAATGTACTCATCTATATGCTGATCAAATAATAATGTAGATATTAAAAATTAAGATAAGATAATTGTTGTAACATACTTATAGGGATGATAATTACAATATTCTCTAAGTGTGTATCTAAGTTAAAAATACCGTAAAACCATTGAAGATACTAAGTATATAAGTCATCTGAATAAAAGGCAATAGGATCTATAACTAAGTCCTTCAGATACTGAGGTAATGGCCGTCTAGAAGGGATTCTACGATTTCTCTTTAATAGATTAGTATACGAACTTCTAGCATATAGACCTTTTTTATACATCCGACTAAATTGACTCTTATGATGGATTGGTGTAAGTTTGTGGCATGCCTGTACAGGTGCATCATCTGTAAATCCTTTATCTATGACAAAAAATGAATGTATTAAGTTAAAGAATAACATGTCGTAAACATTAAATTTTGATTACTTGAATAGGTGAAACAATAGGTGTCATCTATAGATAAAAGAAGCCTAGCATCTACTTTCAAAAGTCTGTAAAAAGCTGATCAATACTACCAATCACATTATATTCGATCTACTATTGGATGTCCTTTCTTATCCTATGAAAGTCTGCTACTAGTGCATCAATTCGATTCATCACATTATGTTCAATTCTTTAGATGTCTTGTCTCATCTTGCAATAATCTAAACTCAAAATATCAAATCAATCCATCACTTTATATTCAATACGTTGGATGCCATCTCTTATATCACAATAATATGAACCTATCATGTCCAATCAATCCATCACACTCCTCTTAAAGTCATCTTTATAATAAGGTGCTAGTACGGGTGAATGATAATGTGACGGTGGAAGAGAATAATATGGCCAAGGCATAGGTGAACTATAATACGATGGTTCGGGAGAATAATGTGACAGATGCACTGGTAAATCCTGATGTGACTGCATAGGAGCTTAATGTAGCAATGGCATTAGAGAGTAATGTGGCATAAGCATGTGCGAATAATGTGGTAAAAGTGTAATAGAATGATGTTGTAAGGGTATAGACGAACAATACAGAGACAAAATCAGAGAATGATAAGGCGTGGGCATATGCTGAGGTGGTAACACAAACAAATGACTTAGTTGTATATGCTGCAATAAATGGGTGCATATGTTTGAGTGAGATATCAATGTATTATTCAACGATTAAAATTTTTTTACTTGTATGGGGGAGATGTGAGAGTATTCAATTTGAGTCGGTGCATTAGAAGTTCTATTTGTAAGCAAACTACCCTTGTATGTACTATATTACTAAATAACTTGAAGTAAATGTATTATATATGATAAATTATTTTTATAAGGATCAGATTGTAACACATTAAGCACTAGCAGTCTTTGCAAAAAGAATATATTAATAAATTTCAAAATTTTAGACCATATAATATTTACTTTTGGCATAAAATTAATATGTTATTCAAAAGTATTTACTCACAATAGATTTCGTAAACAAGTACCTAAATACAGTCTTCTGACCAATAAATCATTTAACATTCTTTCACTATAATATTCATGGGGTGTTGTTATTAATATTTGCTATAATATAATTTTACAAGTTAAGCACAGTCTCATAAATCTAAATTTGTAAAAAAAAAAATTAGTACAATAAAGTGCTATAGAATAAATAACAATTTTAATTTTAATATAATTATTTTTTATAAAATTCTTGTCAAACACTTCTAAATGCAGTGCATCCCTCTTATATTTAGTATACTATGCAAGAATTAATCATAATAACATTAAATTATGTAAAAGAAATAGCAAATCTCCATGGATACCTATTAAACTGATTTATATCCTCCAATATATCCAACAACTATAAGCCTGTATAGGTTTCTCCATCAATAACATCAAAATTTGTCTCAATATTGCCTAGTGTAATAATGTCTAAATCACTAAAAAAATATCCCTCAATCGCGTACTCTGAAGTACATGTAAATCAAGAAAATTGTAGTTAAGTCTAGTAATAAGACTAAGCTCAATTCGAGAAAAGTGAATGGTTTGTTCCCCAATGAAAATCTATATCTCATTGTTATTGCAGTTAATATATACCTCGTGCAATAGTATATAATGAATGAGGATAGTTAAATGATGTATATTTTCAATAGACAACAAATGACCAAAACAAATATGCCTAAATAGATCAACTTGTGATGCTATCAATCCCCTTCTAATGTGGTCTATCACTACCCAATGTGATAAATAACTCGCCTCTACATAAAAATGCCTATCTTTTACAATTTTTAACTGCAGTTGGCATGTTATTTTTACTTGTGAAATTACACAAATAATTATCTGTTAATAAAAAATGCATAAAATAATTATACTAAATTTACTACCATTTATTTCATTTATTTTTAATTTACATTTTATTTCGTTTATTTTTAATTTGCCATGCGAGCATGGCACAAGCAGGCCCATATGCACCTTGTGTCACCAGGGTATGTGGAAGCCACATACCTGGCATGGTACGAGCTAAATCGTGCCAGCTAGGCATGTGGCACAAGTGGAAGATTCCTTCTCGTGCTGTAACTGACTCATGAACTTCACACACCTTCATGAGCTTCACATGCCTTTAACAATTAAGCGCATGAAACTCACACACCTTTAACAATCAGGCACATGAAGTTCACGCGCTTGTTTGTTTCTTTTTTTTTTTTTCAAATTTTTTCGATTTTTTGTATTTTTTTACCACATTTTCAGGCGAAAACTATCAAAATCTTCTCCATTTCTATTTTTTTTTAATAATATATGTATATAACTTATAAGATTTACATATTTTGACTATTATTTTTTACAATTATTATACAAAATACAAGCATTTCTAATTAACCACAAACTAACAACAAATTAATTACTTACAAGTATTTTTAATCTCATTAATATAACAAAAAATTAATAATACAAGTAAGACTAATCTCTATTATTTTTGTTATTATCGGAATATGTCAAAGTGAAGAAAGATGAAGAAAGGTAGAACATGTGGTAAGGTAAAATTATTAATATAATTTATTTGTGAGGATAAAATTATCAAAATGTGTTATGTTAGTAAGAATTTTTTTAAGTTGGTTATAAATATAAAGAGATATTAAAATAAGGTTATTTTGATATATTTTTCTAACTTTTATTTATTTCAAGCATGTAACACTTGAGAAATTCATTAAAAATTTATTTTAAATATTGATATCAAATCTTACCTACTACCTTAAATTTGTTTTCCATCTAATTTCAAATTTGAATTTATTCTCTTTAGTTTGTCAAGATATTATTTGAATTTGATTCCGTGTAAGAACTGATTAGATTTCCTATCTCTTATAATGACTTGATGATTTTGCGTGCGTGTTTTTCGTCTATAAACTACCAAGAATATATTAAAATGTAAGATATTCTCTATTTTCATCATATTTTTCAATCTTCACAATTTTTTATTTTCTTTTATGTAATATATTCAACTTAGTCGATGTGACAACAATTAATGAAGTGCAAAATAAAAAATGAATAATAAATAATTGATTTCTTTATAATTTATTGATCTATGGGTCTTCTTTATTTGAGATAATACATTTACTGCTTACGCTTCTGTAATTTATCATATTAGAAGTAGTAGCATTTAGAAAGCATGTATAATCTAATTTCTTATCAAAAAATTAAAAAAAAAAAATTAGAAGGATCAATGCAAGAAAATCAAACTTGAAGAGAATAAATTTTAAAAATACTTTATAAATTAAAAATAAAAAAGTTTACATTTTAAAATTAAGAAATAATATGTAAAAAATTTAATTATAGTAAGAGATCTCTCAAGATTAACCTTTTTTTTTTTTTTAGTTTATCTTATTATTCTTGAGTTAAGATTAATATTAATGGCTTTGTAAATGATAATATGAGTACATTATCTTTTGGAACTTGGTTAAAATATATTATATATATACTATACTTCCTAACATAAAACTTAAAACATATAGTATAAAAAATTTAAAACTTGAAATTATTAACATAAAATTTAAAATAGTTAACAAAAAAATTTTTAAAAAATTAAATATATCTTACATTTAAAATATTGTAGACAAACTCATATTTTAAAGTAAATGTTCGAAAGTTGCTAAAATTTAATTCATATTGCATTTTATAAAGATTGGAATTCATTTGGGCTTTAGAGTTAGTGGCAGAACTAAGAAAATAACAAATACTAAAGTTTAAATATCTTGTAATAATTGCTATTATATTCATAGTTGTCCTCGGTACACTTTCATATTTTAAAAATATGGCATTATATTAATGCTACTAATTATTCATCCGTTTACAAAGAATCAATATTAGTGATTGTCACCAACAAATAAAAAAATAGGATACGAAAAATTTTTAAAATAATTTTATTCAAATCTCACTTTACATTTATAACTAAATCTAAAAGATTCTTATCAAAATAATTACTTTTAACAATTTTACTTTCATAATTACCTTTCACACTTACAAAAGAAAACATATACTCTTCATTTTCATATTATAAACAAGTTACAATTCCTCTCAAATTTTAATATTTGCTCTGCCAATATTTTATGTAACGATATAAATATTTTAACATTTTATAAGCAACATCAATTCGACAAATGAAGTTTTATGCTTTATTTTTTAATTTTTAGTTAATTTTAATATAAATGTAGCTATAAAATTTGCATTGTAATTAATATTAGAATATTTGAATTTTGATTATATATATGATATTAATTTGTTAAATTTTGTTTGTTAAAATTCTGGATAAAAGCTTAAAAATTCAGTAAATGGTGAAATTTGATCAAAAATCTATTCAAAAATATGAATTTCACAACAGAGAATATAAGATTCGATACAAAGGCATATCCATATGAGGGCACTCATTTACGCACCCTCGTGTGGTTGACACGAAGCCGCTTATAATAGTTTTTTAATTCAAAACTAAATTTAAAATTTTTTTGAATTGTATTTTTAAATTAAATTTAGATGTTTTTATACTTATTAATTTGAAATTAAATTTAGAAGTTTTTTTGAATTTATATTTTAAAATTAAATTTAGATTTTTTTATATTTTTTATTTAAGTTTGAATTTAAATTTAGAATCTTTTGAATTTGTATTTTTAAATTAAATTTAGATTTTTTTATAATTTTTTCTCCTATGAATGTGTTTAACTTGAATTGAGAATTTATTTTTTCTTATGAATTTGTTTAATTTATTTTCAATATTTATTATTATTTCTATTTTAAAAAAGTACCAATGTTCAAGTATTTATATTTAAATATTTTTTTATGTATTTTAGATTTATAGCTCAAACTGTGTTGGTTGGTACTCTTCATGAAAGATCATAGATTATATTATTAGATGGTTCAACAAAATATCATAGTAGAAGATCGAATTTTTATCTATTTCAAAGAATATCAGATATCATGAATTATTAACCACATTATATGACTTTATTAAAACTGATCCAATAGAATTTGTTATTAAAATAAAAACAAGTTTCATAATAGTAAGATAAGGTCCATTGTATACATGTATATCGATAACAACTATAATATATCTATTTTTATAAGCAGTATTATGGTAACAAGGACTGGACATTTTACTCCCCTTTACATCATGAAATAGATAATTATTGATAATTGTAAAGTATCTTGCACTCTTCATTGGCAGACTGTCAATCTAAAAGTTCACTTACAACCATTTATTTTTTCTTTAGGGAATAATTCATTCAACTATGGTAAAAATTGTTTAGCCAATGAGATACATCTTATATAGCCTTCACTAATATATCATGAGATTTTAGAATTCATGGCCAATACCCACCATATGGGTACAATAAAGATCTAGTACATGATTCTTTTATAGTCAACTGTGTATGGAAGGCAAAGGCTATTATGTCTTGACCCAGAGGTCACCACATAATAACTGCCACATAACCTCTAGATATGCCTCATCAACATGGAACGTCCCTCAAAGGCTGCAAGGCTATTAAGGATCATGCATTCTATTCACGTAAATAAAACACACACATATAATCACACTTAAAGTCATTTATAGTATAGATACTAATAAAATCTCGAATAATAAAATAAATAAAATATTTAAAATTTAATTAATATCAAAGATACATATTATAAAATATTAAAATACTACGTTAAAACATTTCAATGGTGGACCACAAGGAGCATAAAATGAGTCGAGAAGCATGCATTAGAAATAATAAGTTAACACAATGCCCATCACCACTGCAAATAAGCAAATGCAAAATCTAATTTAAAAGTAGTGAAATGAGAGGTAAGTATGAGATAAACTTAGTGAGTAAAGAGTTAGCAATATAAAACTTGTAAAAATTAAAGGTATGGAAATACTAAAATAATTATAAAACTATAATCATTTACTTATTTGACCTCATATCATTTCTTAACTAATTATGCAATTAAAAAAATATTATAAACTATATATCTAGGCTTGTATTTGGTTCCTTTACAAAAGATTGAGTTTGCCTATTCTTTCTTAAGTTGTCACGCTAATCGACATATACACTAAAGACCACGAGTGAATTTAGTTATATTAAAAATCAATACAATTGATAAATTATAAATATATATTTGTTTAAAATTAATTTATATTTTAATTTATAAAATTAGCTTGTGAAATTATGGCTCGACCCGTTAGTGTTGGTACGAGTAACCATGTAGTAACAATTGTGGCATCTCGTATTATTTTTTACTAGATGGACTTCACAAGAATATCCTTCTATATACTAGCCCCATCTAGTGCCTTATCACCTATATGACATCTCTAAAAGTTCATCCATAGGTTATTTCTTGTAATACTATAATAATATCAATACATCACTAATAAAGAATGTTTACAAGATAAAATATATTAAATATTTATACCTCAAAAGCCATTTCAACAAATCATAATTATGAGCATACAAAACAAAAATAAATAATAAACCCATGGGTCTTATTTGATATTAAATCATTTATATATTGACCTGACATTCTAATAGTTAAAAATAATTTATTAAATCAAAACTTACAATTCAAAATATTTTTTTAATGAATTTAAAATTGTATACTATTTATCACTTCTTGGGAGAGAGTGTACATTCCCTCACTAATCTTCACGTTAGCTTGAGTCTCCTTATAAAGTGCCGACGCCTAAAAGCACATGCATTTTTATTAAAATTCAAACTTCAATAAAATGCTTATCTATTCCAATAGATAATATATATGCACAATGAACATATATCTCGAAGTTGACATATCAATTGAGACTAGAGCTTATATAAAGTTATTTATAAAAAATAGTAAGGCTTTTAGTCAAAAATGACTTTTAAGGATAATTTGATAATTTTATAAAGGACAAAGTTAAAATTTCAAAAAGTGTTCTATTTAAAAATAAATTAAACTCCCTAAACTTTCTTATGATTTTGAATTACTCAATTTGGAGGTCATTTAAAAGTTGAAAGTGTTTTATAAAATAGAAAGACAAATTACTTAGTGCTGCAGCTCTGAGCTATTAGGCTGTATCGTGCTATAGTAACCTTGCTATAGTATCGTACCGTAATAACTTTCAAATTTTTGAAAATAGAAGTTTAAAGGTCATGATGCCAAAATCCAAGACTGTAGTATACGGTCAAAAAATAAGAAAAAAATAAAAAATAAATACTTTTTAATGAGGCGAATGACTTTAAAGTAGTCCTATAGTATTTGTTAGAAACCTTTTTAAATGTACTACAATTTTATCACTGATAAGATTTGCTCAAAAAATATTTCTATTTTTTATAAATCAAGAAAAACTACAAGAAGATTAAAACTGGCAAAAATTTATTTCATCACTTATCAACATCAAACTTAACCCTTTTCAAATCAATTTGATCGCACACTTTAAATATAACTTTTAAACTTTAAAAATATCCATTCTAAATTTAAATCAAGTTTCAAAATATCTCTTAAATTAAAATCTAACTCAACCTAAATGAATGCTCGATCTAAGTCAAAATTAAAAATTCTTGTCATTTAACTAATTTTTATGTAATGAAATTCTATAGTAAGGTTTCCTAATTCTTATATAACCTATAATCAAATTCAAAACTTAAAACTAAACTATAATGCATATATGTCTATTTTTATTATTTAATCTAAAATAGATAAATAAATGAAATTTAAAAATCTAGAATAGTTAGAAATCTTACCTAAACCTCAATGAAATTTGAAAATCAAAGAGAAAATGTGGGAGAGTGGAAGATTAAAAGAAAAAAGAGAATTTCAACCTTGTAAAAGTAAAAATAAATAATAAATCTAGATAACACATTAACTAGTCATGAAATGTGCAGATGTATAAAAATACAGTTTAAGTGCAAATAGACTAAATTACCTTATAGAGTCTGAAAGATAAGTACTACAAAGGTACTAACATTCTTAACAATACATTCAGGACTTCATGTAGAAATTATTACGATGAGGATATTGATGTAATGTCAAACATGGGTTATGAACCAAGTTATAATAGTAGCTTTATAAGGCATTAAGAAGACATATCAAAACCATTAATCGAAACTACCAAGTTTTGATCATTTGCTGCCAATTCTGCAATCATTTGTGAAATCGAAGATGCATTGTTTACCTTTGCCTACAATGTTATATTTGTTAACCAAATTTTCAATTCAAAGAAAAAAAATTACAAGATATATTAGGTATAATGGCATTGAAAAACTATTTTCAATTTCAAGTTTCAAAGTCCAAAATAGATTGATTTAAGATGAAAGTGTGTAATTGAGAGATGTAGATGACAAATTTGAACAATTAACACAGAAAAAAATAGTAAACATTAGTTTATTGAATACTTTAAAGAAGTTCATACTTATTAAAGCAATCAACTATAGCCAGGCCATCATCTAGCTAGTAGTCAGTTTATTAGTGAATATGTGATGAGCAAATTTTAAGATTTTAGTAGGATTTACAGTTGGAATAATATTCGAGATGATATTCACTATAAGTTTAAAGTATATATGCTCTATCTTAAGACATGACTAACTAGAAAAGAAGTACAAAGATTGGCATATGGGGACCCAGTAGAGTCGTTTAAATTATTACCACAATTTTATTATGTTTTAAACTAGCACAGTCCAAGTACAATAATGCATATAGAAATAGACAAGGGTGATCATTTTCTATATTTCTTTATGGCATTAAACACGTCTGCAAGTGGCTTTTATTCTTCAATTCGGTCCATGGTTGCTATTAATGATATATTTTTAAAGGTTATTGGGGACCATGTTTGTTGCAATAACTCTTGATGAAAATGATCAAATTTATCCTATAATATTTAAAGTAAGGGACTCTAAAAATGATACATCATAGAAGTAGTACTTAAAGAAACTATGAGATATACTTAGACTTATTTCAGATTTAATCTTTATGTCAAACTGACAAAATAGCATTATTAAAGGGATAAGTATTTCCTGACTTTCACAATGGTTTTATTTCTACTATATTAAAGAAAATCTCAAATTAAAGTACGAGTTGAAAAACCATAAAAAAAAGATACTTTTTTATGGAGTTTTATACTTTTAGAAAGGCAATTTCAAAAAATATATAAATAAATGAAAAACAATACATCTCGATGCAATAAACTATTTATAGAATAAAATGAGTTTTCATAAATAGGCTAAATCTCATTTTTTAGTCAATTAATATGATATAATGACTACTAATATTTTAAAGAGTATTAATGCATTACTAAAGAATGTATGCATTCTTTCAATAGTGACTTTATTAGATTGGACACGATTGGCGTTACATCATTGCTTTTACAAAATAAAAGAAGAAATCGCTAAATATAATGAAGATACTCTAATTTAAATAGTAACAGATAAGACTAAGAAGAAAAAATTGCTTCTATCTTATACTGTCAGTGTATTCTATTTTTTGATATAAATTTAAAGTAAGAGATGAAGGCAAAATTGCTGTCGTTGATCTAAGCATAAATACACATTAATATCAGTGCTTTAATTTGCAACAACTATTGTATGCTCATGTAATGACAATAATCAAATATGTTAGAGAAAAAGAAATCAATGCGTCACATCTATAAGCAAAGAGCTAGCCATTCGAAAATGTTTGCATTGTAAACAAAACGAAAATAACTGTGCGATATGCCAGAATCCATTGTATCATGACCAAAATGAATGATTATGTATTATCACATGTAACTCTATATTTTACTAGGTATGTTATACTTTTGTTGTACTTTATTTCACTCATTTATTGTGGAAATGAAGAAATATTAATTTGCTAAAGTGCATAAATTTTTATTTACTTATAATAAATAATTTTTTTCAATGATTATATATTTGTTGGTGTTTAAGTCTATATATATACAATTATAGAAGACAATTTTTGTAAATTGTAATAATTTATGTAATTTATTTATTTCAATTTATATATAACAAATATGAATTGAGTGCCATCAATGTAATTGACTCACATACAAATTAAATGTCATTTTTATCTCAAAAAATTATCCATGTTGAAGTGAAATTCCAATGTCGATATAATAATCTGCATGTAAATACATTGCAATCTACATTGTCCATGTAAATGCATCACAATCTACATCATGCCAATTTGACCTCTCATCATAAAGCCCACACATGCATATCATAACAAGAAATAACTAACATAGTGGCATTAATGTCTCATCCATCTTCCTGTAAGAATGTTGCAATGGTGCAGAATCGTATACGTATATGTGGCATCTAAGTAAATTAATGACACATGCAACTTAATGTTCATCATAAATCAATGCAAGAGGTAAACCATGATCAATAGCACTCCAAAGTTTTTGCACCCATCAAAGTTACCTTTCACATGCTCTTTTACATCTAAATTTGATCTAAAAGTGCCAATCTTTATTGCCTTAAATTGCACTTGTCTCTAAGTGTCAAGTAATTTCATCTACATGATTAGTACGTAAAATATGATAATGAAACTAAAATTTAAATAATGCAAACACAATTACCAAATAGTTTTTAATTTAAAACATACATATAGATGTAACAAGAAAATAGTCGAATTTTATAATAGCATGTAAGAATGCGCCGTTTAATGATGCACGATCAAATAAAGATATTCATCAATATATTTATCAAATAATGATGTAAATGTCAAACGCTAAGACAAACATTATAACATAGTTATAAGTAAAATACTTATAGTATCTTATAATTGTACATTTAGATTAGAAATACCACAAAACTATTGAAGTGTCAATGTAGTCGAACATGTCTCTAGAGAAACATTCAGGTCTTCTAACCATTGTAGATACTAAGTATATAAATATCAAAATAAGTAATAATAGGATATATAATCATGTCTTGTAGATATTAGAGTAATGGCCTTTTGGAAAAGACTCCAGGATTTTTCTTTAAAGGATTAGTGTAAGAACTTCTAACGTACAGACCTTTCTCATGGTTGTATATGTTTGAGTGAAACATCACTACATTTCAAACAATTAAAAGAAGATTAAATCATATTGCATTTATAACTTCTACCCATGTCGGATATAACCTAAGATCATCCATATCCATGCAGAAGTTTTAGGCTTAAGCGTGTGGCTCATAAATCTAACTCATAAACAAACTACCCTCATATGCGCCTTCTAACTAAATAATCTAAAATAAATGTACTACATATAATAAATTATTGTGACTAGATTCAGGCTAAAACATATAAAGTACTCACTGTCTTTATAAAAAAGTATAATGATAAATTTTAGTAGTTAAGAGCAAGTAAGAATTTATTTGACATTGAATTGATTTGGTATTTGAAAGTATTTACTTATCGCAGATTCTACAAACAAGTTCTTCTATAAGATTTTTTGACTAAGATATTGTTTAAAATTCTTTCATAATAAGACTCAAAGGATATTATTGTTTACTTTGGTGCAATATGATTTTGCAAGTTAGGCACAAACTTGTAAATTCGTATCTACCTAGCAAAAAAGTATAAGTACCACAAAGTAGTGCCAAAAAAATAAGAATTACAATTTTAGCATAGCTATTTTTTATAAATACCTAAAATATAATAAAATTCTAATAATATTATACTTTCTCTTAAAATTCTTGCCGAATGTCTCTAGATGTAATGCATCCCTCTTATATTTATTGTATTGCATAGGGATAATCATTATAAAGAATAAATTGTGTAAAGAAAGATGATAAATTCGTATAAATACCTATTAAGCAAGTCAATATCCTCCAATATATCCGTCTAATTTACATGGGCTCATCTGCCCCTAATAAATAAAAACCTCTCAAATATATAAAACACTATCAATCGCATTACATTAGTATCTAGTATGGTAGAAAAATCAAATTCATCAAGATATCACCAAAGAATATAGCCCTCAATCATGCAGTATGAGGTAGATATAAATAAAAAAAATGTTCATAATTAAGGTCAATGATAAAACCAAACTCAATTCAAGAAAAACGAATAGCCTACGCCTCCCGTCCTATAAAAAACCACATCTCATTATTGTCAACATTGTCATTTATCTCATGCAATAACATATAATTAATGAGAATGGGTAAATAATGTAAATTTTTAATAGACAAAAAGTATCCAAAACAAGTTTGTCTAAATAGTTTGACTTGTCTCGCAATTAATCTCCTTTTAATGTGGTAAATCATGTTAAAACGTACTAAACAACTCACCTCTACATGAAATTACAATCTGTTGTAATCTACAACTATGGTTGGCTTGCCATTTCTATATGTGAAATTGAATAAATAATTATCAGTCACTAAATAATGCATAAAAAATTTAAAATTAACAAAAACAATTGATAATTAAAAAATAAATTTTTATTTTTTATTATAATTTTGACCCTTTTAAATCTTCTAATTCAATTAATTACTAAAATTAAAAAAAAAATTTATCATCAAAACTAATTTTCAACTAAATTCTAATTAATTTTAAATAAATTTAAAAAATCAAATGTTGCAAAAAAAAATTAAATTTTGGTATTTAAACTAATTTTTAACTAAATTGTAATAATTTTAACTAAATTAATAAAATCAAATGTCTTAAAAACATTATTTTTGGGTATTTATTATTATTTTAATAAATTTTTAATTAATTTTAACTAAGTTACAAAAACAATGTGCCTTAAAAATTTTAATTTGTATATTTATTATTATTTTAAATAATTTCTAATTAATTTTTAAAAAATAAAAAAATAATATTTGGCTATTTATTATCATTTTTACTAATTTTTAATTAATTTTTAAAAAAATCAAAAAATAAAATTTAGTTATTTATTATCATTTTAACTAAATTCTAATTAAATGTCAAGCGCCCATCCAAAGGCTGCCACATGACAATTATTGCATGCCCTCGAAATACACTTCATTAACACATAACATCTCCCACTAATCCATAAGGCTATTAAGGATTATGCACTTCATTGACATAAATAAAACATACAGATACTATCACACCTAAGATTACTTGTAGTATAGGCACTTATAAAAATTTCAAAGAAAAAAATAAATAAAATATTTAAATTTTAATTAATATTAAAGATATGTATTATAAAGTATCACAATATTGAATTAAAATATTTTGCCAATAGACCCTAAAGAATATAAAATGAGTCAAGGAATCTATAGTAGAGATAATGCATAAGCACAATGCTCATCATCACTATAAAAGAGTAAATGCAAGACCTAATTTAAAAGTGGTAAAGTAAATGGTGAGTATAAGATATACTTAGTGAGTGAAAAGGTAGCAACATATAATTCAAAAAGTTTGAAGGTATAAAGATACTAAAATACTTTTAAATTATATTCATTTATTTGATAAATCTCATATCATTTTTAAAATTAGTTATATAATTAAAAGCAAATTATAATATATGCATCTAGCTCTGGGTTTGGTTCCTTTACAAAAGATCAAGCTTGTCAATTCTTTCTCAGGTTATTATCCTAATTGGGATAGACACAAAAGACCACCACTAAGTTTCATTATATTAAAAATTAATACAACTGATAAATTACAAGTATATATTTGTTTAAGATTAATTCATATTTTAGTTTATGAAGTTAGCTTGTCAAGTTACGGCCTAACTCACTAGCGTTAACTTGAGTAATCATGTAGTAAATATTGTGATATCCTCGTAATACCTTTTACTAGGTGGGCACTACAATAACATCCTCTTATATACTAGCCTCACTTAGCACTCTATCACCTATGCAGCCTCTACAAAAGTCTATTCACAGGTTACTTTCTGTTGTATTATGGTAATACCAACATATTACTAATATAGAATATTTATAAGACAAATTATTTTAAACATTTATGTCTTAAAGGCCATTTCAACAAATTATAATCATAAACATACAAAATAAAAATAAACAATTAAACCACAAACTTTATTTAATATTAAATTTTTATACACTGATATAATATTTTAAGAGTTCAAAATAGTTTAAAATAATTTATTAAACTAAAATAGATGATTTAAATTAATTTTCTAATAAATTAAATATTGCATACTATTTGCTCATTTCAAAAAATATTCTTTTAAGAAATAAACTAAACTCTCTAAATTTTTTAATAATTTTTGAATTACTCAATTTATAAGTTATTCGAGGGTTCAAAAGTACTTTGGAAAACAAGAAAACAGATGCTATGGTTCCAAGTTACTAAGGCCACGCTATGCTACAGTAACATTGTTATAGTGTAAAACTCGTATTAAATACTTGATACTCTTTTAGATGCATTTTATGTACATTTAAGATATGTTCTAGTATTTTATATATATAAGATCATTTCATCAAGTATATGCATACTTAGTTGATCTAATATCTTATAACTATCCATATATATATATATGTATTATGTTAAATTTTATGATTTTAGGTTATATTTTTTGTTATAAAAATGTTAAAACTTTAAGAATGTCATAATACATTTTATAAGGATACTTTTGTAATTTAGTGAATATATTAGTCATTAAGAATAAAATAAAAATACAAATTTTGTTAAAACTATTTTGTAATTTAGGCCTAAGCCTATTTTTCATCAAATTCTATAATTTTCTACAAACTTCTTCATTTTTTGACATTAAATCAAGGTTAATTTAGTAATTTTATAATTTATTATGTTAATAACCAAATTATTTATTTACATATAGGTCCAAATCTTATGATTGAAGGTGAAAAAGTGTATTTAAGGTATTTTTGTCCATTTTCTTCATTTATTCGTATTTTAACTTTTACAAACTTCCACAATTTTTTCTCATTTTCCTCTATCATTTCTTCCATCTTTCACATTAAAAAACCACCAAAATACCGTAGAAAAATTATAGAAAAAACTTATAATTATAATCAACCAAGAACAAAACCATAAACACCTAGGCAAATTCTTGATTCCAAATAGTTCCATTGGAGAAAAATTTCAAAAAAGCATACTTTTCCTTAGGAAGATTTTAGTAAGATTCTTGCATTTTATTTTAAACTTAAAATTACAATAGAAATCAATAGGAAGCATGTTGTAAATTATTGATTTTGAATCATAGGAAACCTAAATTTTAGTGTATGTAGGTATATGCTTTTAGTTTGATTTTCATGATGAATTTAATGTTTATGTGAATATATATCAAAGAGTGAATTGATAACATATGTATATAAATATATTTGATGTTTAAATAGGTATATGTATTTATATTTGAATTTAGTGAATTGTATTCCTTCGTATAATTACGTTTAAAATTTTGTAATATAGAAAAGATATGCTTTTAGTGTGTTAAATGAGATTTTAACAAGTTACCTTGATAAATATCAACTAAGAACATATGCATTGCATCAACATTGCATATTTAGAAATAAATATAGTATATTAATACTTTGTCTGTGAATAACATTTTATCCACATAGGAATACAACTGCAAGGAATCCTATACAATAAGAGATTAGATTTAAGAATGCTAACATTTCTATGAATAGTCAATAGATGGATCTGTCTTTAAATGTTGTCTTTTAAAAAAATAAATTTAAATACTTTATTAATATGGATTTATTTTCAATGGCTTTCAATAAAATAAATTTAAATATTTGAATGTTTTTATAGATTTTGGGAATTATAAATATTTTATAAATATGAATTTGAAATATCAAAGTATGAGTGAATTTATAATAAATTATGATTTAAGAATTATTCACGTTACCTGTGGATATACATATTGATGAATATAATGTAAAAATATTTTGTGATTTACAACTTAGTATAAGTGTTTGATTTTAGGTGTGTCTATGTATAGATATTAATATATAATGTGTTAATATATACTATCACGCCCTGACCCAAAGGTCCTTATGTGACAATTATCGCGTACCCTTGAATTATGTCTCATTAGCAAGTTATGCCTCTCAAGAACTCGCAAGGCATTAAAAACTCATCTACAAACACACAAAATTATAAATCAAATGTAAAAAATTCATAACATATTCATAAAATCTTTTCCAATATAAATGTATACAAATACAAATTTTCAAAATATAATAATATAATAAGTACAAAATATATCTCATAAATTAAACAACTTAGTGGACTTTGTATAATCTAGCTATAAGTCGAGGATATCATAATCGAATGTGTACACTAGGCAAGTCTACTCTCAGTGCATGTCATAGCACTACCCTAAATCTACACTTGGAATGTGGGAGTGAGGAAAATAAGTATATAAAATATATCCTGTGAGTTAGAATTTAGTAAAACAATTTCATTACAAAAGAAAAAAGTGAGAATTCACTTCCCAATAATTTTCCCATGCATATTAGAGAATTTCAAGAAGGATATTTGCTCCCCAATAATTATTTTATGCGTATTAAAGAATTTCTCAAAAAATGTGAAGCACTATAGTAGTACAGTAGCGGATTGGTACTATAGCATACTGTAGCAAACTAGACCGAACTAAACTAAAATAGTAGACCCACACTCCAACATCCTCCATTTTATGGATGAATTACATCATTATATTTATATCAACCTCAAGAATCTCTCTATGACATCCATATGTCCAAAATTACATTCTCGGTTGTCAAAAAATACACAAAACATATTTCTAACCACCCCACTTAGAGACATCATATACAATGAAAACATTTTAATTAATATAACATAACACATATATGTTATAAAAAGCAACTCCAAGAATTCGTTGGTGTTGACGAAATCCCCTAGAACCTCGCCGTTTGCTAGAAAATGCATGAAAATTAAGGCTTGTTGTCTAATAAACCCATAATAAAAAACAAGGGATTTCATAGAAAAAGACCAACCACGGTATAAAGCACGACGCTAGGAGTCTATACATGTTGAAGGATTCAATTCATTCTTTAGAAAACATCGCAAATCGATGACAAAAAATTTGGCTAGTAAAAATTACGACGGTAGGTGAACAGTAATAGTAGCTCTGACAATGGCATTATTTGCACGATTACGATCACGGTAGTGAGATGACTATGCTTTACAAGAAATCAGTATTTTATGGCCAATAAAAAATCTATGCATGCTTTACGAGAAATTAGTATTTTACAAATTATATTTATGAAATGACTATTTTACCCTTCTTGAGTCCAAAAGATAAGTTTTACATATACGTTTTTCTCTCTTACTAGAGATAGAGTATAAAAAAGGTTATTTCCTCTTTATCACCTATGAAGGGATAAAATAGTAAGCGCTGAATAACATAGTATTTGACACTGCAGTCCTTATATGAGCTAATGCTAATAAATGAGTTCAATGTTTTGATTTTATATAATTATATGAAATAACTCGTTAACAGGTTTTGAGACATCTACAAAAGGCATACCAGGTGATGTCTTAAGAGATAAATGCTAGGTGAGCCCAAATTTTTACTGTATTATTCACAGATGTAATATGAGAATGGTTTTTAATGACTGATTTGAATATAAATGAATAACTAATTATGAATTGTTTTATATATATATATATATATATATATATATATATATTTTGTATGCATACTCTTACTTTTATATTGAAATTTTAGTTCACTGTCGTCTATTTATTAACTAAGTTTATACTCCCATTTTCTTTTCCTTAAAAATATTTTCAGATTTGATACATATGAAGGAAATCATTTATCCGCACCTCCTAATAAAGAGTTTGTGGTTTTTATTTTGTCCTTAGAGATTTTTATAAGTATAATGTAAATATTTTATAGAAAGGATCCAAAAGGATTTAGTGAAAATACTAGATTTGTAAAACATTACATTCATATATATTATATGCTTTATATTTTTGGTATAAATATATTATTTGAAGTAGCTATATAAGACAGTAAAACTCTTACATATTCATATGGAAGACTAGTGGTAAGTGCACTTTACTGGTGTGTGACGGTTGTTATATACTTGAATTGGTAAATTGAGAAATGACATATAATCTATGCTACAGCCCTTTTAAGTTTTTGTAAACAAAACTTAAGGGCCGCAGTACTGGGTCAAAAATTTGCATAGTAAGAAATAGTGAGAAAAAAATAAAAAAGTAGTCCTTTTTACAAGATAAATAACCTCTAAATTAGTCTTATAATACTTATTAGAAAGGTTTTTAAACAAAATACAAATTTGTCACTAATAGGATTTACTCAAAAATGCTTTTATTTTTTATAAATCAAGAAAAACTACAAGAAGGTTAAAACTAGCAAAAATTCGCTTAATCACTTATCGACTCTAAACTCAACCCCTTTTTAAATTAGTTTTCAAATTAAATTTTAAATTTAGCTTCTAAACTTAAATAAAATCTCAACATACCTCTTAAATCGAAATGCAACTTAACTTAAACAAATACCTAATCTAATTCAAAATTGAAAATTTTTGTTATTTAACTAATTTTCATGGAACAAAATTTCATGGCAATATTTCCTAATTCTCATACAACTCATAATCGATCTTAAATCATTATGATTAAATTCAAAACTCAAAAATTAAACCATAATGCAAATATGTACATTTTTATTGTTTAAACTAAAATAGATAAATAAATAAAATTTAAAATTTTAGAATAGTTGGAAACCTTGCCTAAAACTCAAAGAAATATGATAATCAAAGAGGAGATGTGAGAGAGTGGAAGATTGGAATGAAGAAGAGAAAATAAGATGAAAAAGGAATAGGGAAGAAGAATTTTACTAAGGATTTTGGCCATTTGACAAAAATGTCCTTCTTTCCTTTTTAAGATTTCAAAAATGCATTAGATTAATAAATATGATATAAATAAATAAAAATTTCAACATCATAAAAATAAAAATAAATAATAAGTTTCGATAACATGCTAAATAGTCATGAAATCAAAAAAGCTTAAAAATTCCATTACAAAATTAAATTTGGTTATTTATTGTCATTTGACTAATTTCTACTATATTTAATTGATTAAAAAATTGGTTTGCAAAATTATTTTCTAATTATTTTTAAAATAATCAATTCTTTAAATTTTTACAAAAAAATAATAATAATTTTTTTTGGGCAAGCGCATGTAGCCTATGCACTCGCATGGAATGCGTGTGTGAGCTATATGTCACAGAATGTGGGTACATAAAAACATAGTAGAAAGCAAGCTTAAAACAACCCAATTTATGATACAAAAATAAGTCCAAAATAAGTCTAATTTTTAAAAGGCCCAAGGTACTATTGGAAAAAACATTTGGAGGAATTTTTTAAATATTTAAGTTCAAATTTTTCCTCCTATCCACATAAAAATTGTAGAATATAACTTGACCATCCAAAGTGATTTTTGTACATTAAATCCTAACTATTCATTTCCTACATCCCCAATTATAAATAGATCTTACATCTTTAGGTCAAACTATCTACTAAAATTGTAAATAAGTAGCTTTAAAAGAGTTGTAGAGTTTTATAGTGTTATAATTCTTTGATTCAATTTAAGTATTCTTCTTCAAGTTCTCTTATAATTCTTTACTTTTCTATAGTCTCCTAAACCTTCTAATGTGTTCAAAATTATCTTTTGAGCAATAATTAAGATTTGCTTAATTCAATTACGAGAATTCGACAGTAACTAAGCATAGTGCAGGTTTAACAAAAATCTAATGTTCCATAACATATATCTCATTCCATAGCTCATTCCACATGCATTGGTGCGTAAGGTTCATATGCCTAGTGCAGGTCATACATGCGCCCTTGCGCATGGTACGAGGTGGTGAAGTCTACACACCTGTGCGATTTTGACTCTGCTATGCCTCTATCCCACTAATTTTCTTCTTTTTTTCAATGTTGAAGACTGCCTTGTTGGCACCAACTAAAAGTGTTGGCACCAGTTAAAAGTGTCCCCTCCCTAACTCTTAATCAACATTTTTCATGATTGGCTTGTAAAAGCTATAAATTTAAGACAAAAATTTATATAATTCTCATGCAAAACTACCAATTAACTACTGAACTAACTACCAATTAACTAACTGTTATAATTTTTTTCTACAACAATGAAATTTTTTTCAATAATGCAAGTAAAATGTCACCAATCTCCTTTTTCTTCTTGTCAAAATTTGTTTACTGGAAAATTAGCTGTTAAAAGTGAAAGTGTGAAAGTGGAAATGTAGTAAAATTGCAAAAATTTAATTTC
The DNA here is from genome assembly GCA_032401905.1 of Swietenia macrophylla. Classification (NCBI taxonomy): domain Eukaryota; kingdom Viridiplantae; phylum Streptophyta; class Magnoliopsida; order Sapindales; family Meliaceae; genus Swietenia; species Swietenia macrophylla. The sequence continues at coordinate 1,287,073 of CP135569.1, read as the reverse complement.
ATTCTTTTCTAATAATCACTTAAATGAATTCAACTTAAATAAAATACGTGCAATCGAAATTTAATTTGTTGAATTCATGTAAATCTTAATTTTAGAATTAATTAATTGGCACAGGTAACATATATTCAGAAAATTCATATGCATAAATTAGAATTTTAATAAAATAAAAACTCTAGTTTTAAGTTTTTTTAAAACCAAAATCATTTCAATTGCATATAATCATTTGCCTCACAAATCCAAAAATCGATTGCTTTACACTTCTTTTTATTTCTTTCTTTACTTAGGATCATCTCTTCAATAAAATTAATAATAACATTTATTAACTCAAATAATAGCAATTAAATTCTCTACTTATAGTAATTTAACTACATATAATTAATTAATCATAATCCTAAAGATTCTAAAATAAATTCTTCAAAAATATTCATCAATAAATATGGCCTTGTAATTAGTAACATTATTATAAAAAAATAATAACTATAAGATAAAATTGAATATATACACATATATTATTTTGGATAATATCAATAAGACTCTAAAAACTATTTTTGATTTAAAGAATGTCCCAAATCTTTAATAATTTAAAATATAACTTAATAAATTCTAAATAACCATTCTATTCATTTATGAGCAAAGGCAGCATATAAATCCTAACTAATTACATATTTTAATATTTATATATCTAATCTAACAAACAAATTTTAACCTAATATTTAACACAATAATCACTTCTAATTTAACAAGTTAAGACTAAAACACCTATATTTTCTTTAAGCTTCAACATACACATATATACAACTACATAGCAAACCATCTCACACCAAATATTTAATAAAAAATATCTTTTTTACCTTAATCAACAAAATATTTAAATGATTAATTATTAATCAAAAAACACAATATATAAAAATTTTAATTTACTAACACATTTGGAACTTATTTGAACAATTTATCCCAAAATAAAAATTATATCAATTATTTTTCAACAAAACAATTTAAAACAAAATTAAGAAACAAGATAAATATATTATTCATAACATTATTAATAAATAATTATATATATATATATATATATTTCAAGAAAATTTAAGGCATAAAAAATAAATTTAAACAAACTTACAAATTATAGAAAAAAGATATTAGAAATCCTCCTATTCTCTCTTCCAAGTGCAATTGAAAAAAAGCTCATTATCACTTGTTTTGTTTTTCAGAAGTAAAACTATTATATGACACATGAATGGCTGCATGAAAATATATTACTTTGCTAAGAGCGCATGGGGATTGCATGCTGATAATTTACTTTACAATTGTCATGTATGGCGGCAATGTAAAGTTGAAAAATAATAATGGGCTTTAATAGTTCTTATTGGGCCTAACATTATTTCTATGTTGGCAATTGTAAAGTTATAAAAATAATAATGATTTTAGTATTTTTTTTTTTTTTGGAGCCTAACATTATATTGCATCTTAATATATAGTTGTACAAATACTAATACAAGGTTTTTACAATTTTAGATATAATATTCATGACATTGTAATGCATACAAATCCACAAAAACTCTATTCATATTATTGATATGTTAGTATTATGCCATTGTTGCGTGTCATATATTTTTAAGCAAATAAGTATAAATGAAGTATGTGAGATATGAGAGTATAATAAAATATTATCATATGATTTCTTAATATTATTATTCATGTATGTAGTTTTCGAACATAAAATATATATTATTCATCGTAAGATTTGAAAATAAAAAGTTATAAATTCAATATTGAAAATTATCATTTTAGTTAGAAATAATTTATTTTAAATTTGTATATTTAAAATAAAATTTATTCTTTCATTATACTCAAAATTAATAGTAAGGATTTAAAGCTCAAAAATATATTTAATAAATTGGTTTATCAATCATCTATATTATTAGATTAGATAAAACATTGGATGTAAAGTTCTTGACAAAAAATGAAAATTGACATTAATATCTTCTATTAAAATTGTGTAATTTTTTAATAGACAAATTTTTTAAAATTATGTTATAAGAGAGATAAAGTAGAACTTTTGTAATATCCTGTACTTATATTATTGTGGCATTATAATTTCTATCATAAGTCTTATATTTTTCCAAAGCCTTTGATACTCTGACTTTATACTCACTATTATAAATTTAATGCATTCTCTTTGTTATGCCAAGTAATGGCTTCCGAAATATAATGTTCATACTTCTTTTGTTTAATTTTTTTATCTAACCAATTTTAAGTTAGTGTAAATGTGTTATGGTCTTACAAAATTAGTTTTTAGGTTCCTAGTATACTTTAGTATTTTTGCTATAACTTGAGCTATAGTTTTCAAATTGAAGTGACTTTTAATGCGTTGGAAAGCTAATGAATAGAGCTACATTTTTTAAGTTGAACACTTCTTCAAGTTATGAATAAAGCCTTGTCAAAATAAACTAAAACAGTAAACCTATCACTTTCCTCTTTCTCTCTTTATTTTTTCCAACCTCTAACCCTAGCCACGAAGATATCTTTCAAAAAAGCTCAAAATCATCACATTAAGGGCATCAATTGAATCATTAAGGCTTCCAAGGTAAGAATATATCTTTGATTTCAAGTTTTCATTATGTTAAAAAATTAGATTTTATGGATTTTGTGATTTAAACTTGATTAGACCTTAAGGCTAGATTAGAATACTTACTTATAAGTTGTTGTGAGTTATTAGAGGAATAATAAAGCATTAGAACCCTTGGAACTAGTGAACAAGTATTTATGTTTTTGTTCATATCTTAAGTTGCAGAACTCAAATTGAAGCATTGTAAAGTTCTATGGAAACTAGAGACATTAAGGAATAACATATCCAAAAATTATGATGAAATACACTCAGACAAATTTTCAATAAAGATTACAAGTTAGCTATAGTGCTAGAAGGGGTATTTCAGAATAAGTGTGGATGTTCTGAGCATAACTTGAGTTGTAAGAGGTATTTTTACATGATTATTGAAGCATATGAAACTAGATAAATAGAGCTTATGATTTGAAGGTAATGGTTTCCAAATTCCTAGGGACGGCTTCCTAAGTGAAATTACGATTTTGATCAGACTTTTGAGAGTGCAGAAAAATGGTATGTAGGAAAAATGTTATAATTTTAGTTAAAAGTATAAGAATCCTAAATCATTTATCTTGTATGAAACTATACATGTTTAACTTTCTAAAAATATATCATATGCATAAATATCATATATAGAGACTGAGATGGAGACATGGTAAATTATTTTGACAAAATTGCTATGTTACAATTGTTATAGATTTTTTGTGGGATCCTCACCGCAAATAAACTAGCCAAAAGGACTTCAAATAGCGTTGTGAGTGAATAAACCTAATTTTTAATAATTATATTTAATTTGAGTTAGTAAGTAAAAATATAAATGTCTTTTTGTTTTTTATCTAACTTTCCAAAATTGTATGTTTTAATAGTTTTATGTTAAAGTATAAATTTATTTATGGATATGGTTTTATTCTAGAAACATGTTGTATATGAGATTTGAATTAATTTGTTTTCAATTAATACTTATGAGTTTATTAATATAACTTTGATTGATTGTTTTTAATATCTGTCTCTATAAAATACTTTATAATATATCTGTACGAAGCAACATTTTTATATTTTATAATGTGGATTTGCATATATATTTGTTTGGCCTAAATTTTTAGGTCTGTATCTCTTTAATTCGAGCCATAAAGAGGAGAGTACACATATCCTGATTAAACGTTTGAACATATGTGTATGTGGAGGTACTAGTACAGAGAGAGAAAAAGGGAGTGAAAGAAGATATGATATCTAACACCCGATATTTGTATATTTGTACATGTATCTTTGATATATCTAATTTTTTGAAACTAATTTATAATTTTACAAAAAGTAATATAGTTATTACATTGAAATATTTTAATATTTTAAAAGAACTCTTTAATTATTCTACTAAGCCTTAATTTTACGCCTTTATACTTGAAAACGAATTTATTAACTAAATTATATTTTTTGTTTTTAGTATCTGCTCACTGAGTTTTTCCAAAAACTCATCTCTCCACCATACCTCTAAGTTTTGTAGAATCCAACTCCTAAATTAGCACTCGTAAAGAGTTCAAAAAGAGCATTAGGATACCGGGATACACTTGTAGTCACCTAATAGTCTTCATTTTTGCATGGGTTTATTCGGTTTGTGTATATAAGGCCTAATTCCTAATGATGTATATGATGTATAATATTTTGTATAGTGTTACTATGATGTGTTGTAGCCTAGAGCTATAACTTCGAAGTCTCTATCTACTATTTATTCACTATAGTGCGCTGTGGTCTTAAGCTTTCCAATTATTAGTAGTCTATTTCATAATTTTTCACCTTGTTATCAAAGCCTATACTATATACATGTGAGTTATGATTATATGATTTGTATTTATTTGAATTTTATGTTTACAAATTCAGGTTTACATATAGATTTGGTCTAAGGCTTATGGAGGTGGAATGTCTTCACTTCCATGTCGATCATGATCCCCATTTTTTGTGGTATGAAAACTTTTTAATAAAATAAGAATTAATCTTTAAAAAGAATTCAAAAAATTCTACTCTTAAGAACCTAAAATTTAAGCTTATGCTGATAAAAGAAAAATAACATTTTTAATCTTTTAATAAATTTTTGGTCACATCATAAAAAAATTAAAGTAAATAATAAAAAACTAGCATAATTTTTGTTTACTTTATCAATAGGGAAATCATATCAAATAAAAGTACTCGTTACATCATCAACTTTAATTTTAGGTAAACTCAACATTACCATTCAATTAATTATTACTTTTATTTTGTATGTACTTAGAATTTATGTGTAAAACTCTTTTAAATGTATTACGTTGTCACACCAAAAAAATCAGGATCATGGCCGGCATAAAGATGAGGATATCCTAACTCAATAACCCTTAGACATAACCTATTTGCAAACCTAGATACACAGACATTAGATTGAAATAGATGTAAATTATATAAAGAAAATTTACGTGTATGTATTAGGGGCTCCATGCCCATTTGGACAATATATATCATGTACAAAAGAGTATATGAATACTATGCAACATATATATCATCAGGCATTATGTCATATACATAAACTAAATGGATCCATGTAAAAATGAATTTCAAGAAATGACTACAAGTATATCAAAATGTCCTAGTACTCTTCTTAAAATCTCTACAAGTGTTCACTTAATAGATAGATCCTGCAAAACAGAGGGGTGATTTTTTGAAAAAATTTAGTGAATAGATACTGAAAATTAAAAATAACTAAGCAAATTTAGTCTCAAGCATAAATGCATAAAACCAAGATTTTGTCAAGTACTAAAGACTTATTAAAATATCAAAATATTTCAATGCAACAATATATATATACACACACACGGATATCAGGTTTTAGATATTAGATTTTCTTTCGCCACTTACTTCTGACTTCATACTGGTACTTACAAATACACATATATTAAAACATACAAATAGTGCACATATATTCTCCCTTATAAGTCTTGGCTAAAGAGAATTAAAAATAGAAATTCAAGTCAAAATTTATAACCATAAATTTTAAAAATATAAAAGTGTAAAGAATGCCCAATTAAATCATAATCATTATGTTATGAGCCTCAAAACAAAACTATACAAATCAAACTTCAAAATTCATAAAAAAATCAAAAACAATTAAGACAAAATAATTGCATCTATGCATTAAATCAAATATATGTTTTTTGTATAAACTTCATTAAAAGGATACACATCATAAAACAAAATTATTAATCATTAGCTCAAACCAATGAGTTTTCAAATAAAATTAACTTATAAAAATCAAATCAAATATAATCATTCAAAATTAGATTTATCCACTTACTACTAGAGATAACCTTCAAATTACACTTATTATGATAGTGGAGGTGGTTGAGAATGTTACCTTTGCAAATCTAGAATACAAATAATATATATGAAAGATAGAATGGTTAATATAGAATATTTTTGAATTAATTCCTTTAGGCTCAATTTGAGCTCATAATATCCTGTTGAAAAGCTAAAGTGATAAACTAACTCAGAATATCCTGTTCAAAAGCTAAGGTGTAAACTAACTTACAAATTTCATAGGACTAGATTCAAAATTGCTTAACTCGAGTTATAGCTAAAATACAGAAAACGTTTCTAATTAGTAAAAGTTTTGCAAGTAAGCTAACATCTGAAATTTCCTAAAAATTACCATGATAAGTTGTGGGGCTAAATTTTTGTTGATATACTGCCCTCTATATGTCTAATTTCCATAAAATTTTACATATTATGATTCAAATAACTCTAACTAAACTTATAACACATTTTTTATCTGCTATTTAACTTGCATGCCTTTGCAGAATAGTTTAACTTTAAAAATTTATTGGGAATTCATCCTGTGAAATCTCATGCTAATTTTCAAATTTGATAATTCCAAATGTCTCTAGTTTTTATAGAATTATTACAATACCTCAATTTGAGTTCTAAAACTCAAGATATAAACAAAAATGTGAATATTGTTCCTTGGACTCCTGGATTTTGGATTTCATGAGATTTAATAGTTTCAAGGATTTTTAATACTTTATTACTTCTTTAATAACTATAAACACCTCATAAACAAGTCTTGTAATCCAACCTTACAGCTTAGTCAAATTTACATCACAAAATTCACAAAAATCTATTTTTAGAACTTAAATAAAATTAACAATCACTAAAGGAATCAAGAAGAAAAGCATACCTTAAGCTTCTTAGAGCTTGAATCTTGCACAACTAATAAATAATTAAGCTTGATTGAGATTTTGGGTGATTAAACCATAGCTTAGGGTTAGGCAAAAAAAAGAAATGAAGAAAACTAAGGGTTTATATAGTTTTTAAAGTGTGCTTGGGTTACAATAACAGAATTCCTATTTTTATCCATTTTGACACTCTTTTATTCATAATTTGAGGAAAGGTTCAATATAGAAAATAAAATAAAAATAAAAAGTAGTCTTATTTGTTAGCTTTTCAATGCATTAAGAATTTTCTCAATTTGTGATTTATAGCTCAAATTATAATTAAAATATCAAAGTATGTTCGAGAACTCAAAATTATACACTTGAGTTATAATTTTCTCTAACTACTTTAGGACTTTGAAATTAATTTTGTAAGGCATGATATACTTGAACCAACTTAAAATTAATTAGATCAAAAAATAAAAAGGAGGAAGCATGAACATCATATTTCAAAAGCCATTAGTTGATGTAATGGTAAGAAGCATTAAACCTACAACAATGACCATAAAGTTGCAACATCAAAGGCTCTAGAAAATTACAAGACTTGGAATAAAAATTATAATATTATGGTAATAAAATTATAGAATATTACATACATATACGTTTATGATACGTTGTAATATTTCATGCATATAAAAATATAACATTAAGTATATGTATAATTATTTTACATGAAATCAAAGCATATTTTTTTATATATACTTAAGTATTAAATTTCATGATTTTAGATTATATTTTATATTATATAAGTGTTAAAATCTTAAGAATACAATAATATGATTTGACAAGGATATTTTTGTAAACTAGTGAATAAATTAGTTATCAGTGGTAAGAATAAAAATGTAATTTTTTTTGCTAAGAATATTTTTGGTTTTTCACCCTTGGTTAAGGATAATTTTTATGCTAGACTAGATACTTTTTGTCCCAATTAGCTTAGTTTAGGCTCAGGCCAATTTTTTACTATTTTTCTATGACATTTTCTATTTTGCTATCACTTTCTTCTCATTCTCTCTAGTTTGGACGAATTTTCACTCTTGAAGAACCATTTTGTAGCTTAGAAACACTGTAGAAAGTTTCTTAAGCAAGAAAAAATTGAACAAAAGTAAGCAAAATACCAAAGAATTACCTTGATTCAACCTAGACTTTATTAATAAGAGAAATTTAAGGAAAAAATTATAAGAAGGCTTATTTTTCTTTAGAAAATCTTGGTAAGATTTTTAAACTCTATTTTAAGCTTAGAATCATATTAGAACTATGTAAGATGTATGATTTAAATATAGAAATTAGAAAACCTTATGTAGCCAAAATTGGGATATATGTGTATGTTTGTATATTATTTTCATGTATGATAAAATTGATTGTTTGATGATTTTATTTTAATGTTTAATTGATGTTGAGGGTATATATAGCTGAATATATATTTATGTCAAATGGAAATTTATTTATTTAAATAGTGATTAAGATTAAATTTTGATAGTGAAGTATGTACAACTATTATTGGAATGCCTAAATGGTTGAATTTTTTAGAAAAAATTGGTGATAGATTTTACCGTAGGAAACATAGATTTTATGGGTTTATTTATTGTATTTAATGATGATATTTTCTTAGGTTAAATACTATATATTTAGTAATAGTTAGAGGAGAATTAAAAAATAATGTTGGTATAAATTATCTTTACGACAATTTTATTATTTTTGGGTGAATTTTAGTATTACGTTGGTGTATATTTTAGGTATAGAAAATTCGTATTGGAAGCTTAACATGGTGGTCATTATGACTATTTAATTGGGTAAGAATTGAAATTTGTTAACTTTGAAGCTAAATATTTTGTGATATGAATATAATATAATTTTGGTACATTGAATAAATCTATGACTAGATGTCTCAATAAACGTCAATTAAAAGTATATGTATTTCACATATTTCATCAATATCACATACTTAGAATAAATATAGTATATTAATAGTTTATGTGAGAATAAATTTTGTATAAGTGGTAATACAGTAGTGAAAGATTTAGCTTAGTGATGAGATAAAATTAGAGAATACTAAACCCCTTATGAACTGTTAGTAGATGAATGAATTTTTAAATATTTTCAATTATATGAATTTTAATATTTTATAAATATAAATTTATTTTTAATACTTTTTGATAAAATAAATTCAAATGTTTGACTATTTTATAAAATTTGTATTTTTGAATTGCTTTATAAATATGAATTTAAAATGTTTAAGTAAAAATGGATTTATATGAAAATATAGTCTCAAGATTGTGTAAATTATTTGTGGATGTATGATTTGATGAGTATAATGCAGAGAAATATTTATAATTTCATGATTTAAGACATGATGTAAGTACATCATGAGAGTGCGTCTATACATAGATTTATGCTTACATTTATATATATGCATTTTTGCTCTTACTAGATAAAGAAGTAAGAGAGAGGTGACAAATTTTTGCCTTTATCATTTGATATAAGATAAAGGAGAGATTATTACTGGATATGATTAAGGTTTAACACTACATCTCTTATCTAGGTCAACATTAATGAATGGTTCAATGACTTGATTTTATATGATTATGTAAAATAACTTATTAGCGTGTCTTAAGATATCCATCATAAGTGCACAGAGAGATGTCTTGAGAGATAACTTTTGGATGAACTCAGATTTTTACTAGATAATCAATAAATATTATATGAGAGTTTTTCAATCATTTGTTTTAATATAAATGAATGACTAAAATATTATGAATTATTATATTTTTAAAATATAATATTCTTATTTTTGTATTAAAATTTTAGTTCATTATTATTTATCTATTTATTGAATTAATATTCACTCTTTTATTTTTTTAAAATATTTTTAGATTAGATTATTCTGAGGAGGTTGTAGCTCAAATCATGGATAATTAACTTTGTGGTAAGTATTTTGCTAGAGAATTATTTAGATATATATTATTCTCCGTGATTATGTATAGAAATGCTGTAAAAGAGATCAAAACATTTTTTGTAACGTTAATGGATTGTTAAAATATTTTATTTATAAATATTATACATGTGTTATGCAGTTTTAGGTATGTGTAATATTATGGTTGTCTACATTCGTGTCAACTATCAATAGAATATAATTCTCATGAATGTGTGACAGTTATTACATGCTCAAATCATGAATTGAAGCATGACATTATGGGGTGGAAAAAGTTGCAATCATGGATGAAAATTAGTTTCTTATGAGTTGAAAAGGAAGGGGGCATTACTTAAATTAAAAGTTGATGTAGCCAATGTTTAGCAACTTTTCCAGAATAAAAATAGCTTGCAAAACGATTTAGTACTTATTTTCTTAAAGCCAATTGATATTAAGTCTCTATTTAACCGTGTTAATTGGTATTTTATATATATAATATATTAAAATAAAAATATAAGTATTTATTTATATATAATTTTTAATTCTATTCCAAATGTTTATCAAATTTAATTAATACTAGAAATTATTTTAAATTAGCACAAAATTATGTATGAGTCAAAGTGATATTTAAAATATTTTATTAATAGTATTAAATATTTTTTTAAATATTCATAAATTTTGTGATTGGTGAAATGAGTTATGCATGTACGAAAAGTACTGTTTTATAATTTTGCACATGTAGTGCATAATATTTATTTTCATGTTACCAAATTTAGTTTAAGATTTTTTTTTTTTTTTTACAATCTTTTGCATGTTAGTTTCGCAATACACATTGAAATTTACAAACAAACAAAAAAACCTTCCTCATTTGTACATCCATGATTTTTTTTCCTTTTTATGAAATTAAAATAGAATTGTGCAAAATAAAATATTACAAAATCAAAGAAACATCAATATTTTATGTAAAAAACTTAATATATATATATATATATATCTGAAACCATAGTCCAAGTTCAACTTTTACATTTATGAAACCATGTCAAATAATGGTATTATATTCAAAGAGTATTGGTTCAAAATAATGATTTTTATGTGATAATCTTTTTTTTTCTCTTACGTTTATTCTCCCTAAAATCTTTTCTTTTTTTTATTTTCCTATGGTATTTATGCTATTACTTGTTCTAAAAACTAAAGCAAATTACTTTTATTTATTTAATTAGAAGAACACCAATATATTATGTGAAAAATTTACAATGGAAATATATATATATTAACTAAAATAATAATTGCAGTGTTTTTACAAGTAATACTCCATATTTTAATTGATTCTTTTAAAATTAGTTAAAAAAGTGTTAGAAATTATAGGCTCTTTAGTGCTTAGCGCTTTTGGGTTTACCTAGAATATGTCAATAAAAAGAATGATAATATGATATATATATATATATATGTGTGTGTGTGTGTGCGCGCGCGTGCGTGCGTGCGTGCGTGTATGCGTGCATGTGTGTGTGTGTGTGTGTGTGCATGTATAGAGGGAGAGAGACATCAAAGACAAAAATAGTATGTAACACAATTTCAAAAATGATCAAAATAATTGAAAGATAATATTGAGGAACTAAAAATTTAAAGTTACGTAAATGAATACGAATATAATTTTAAATGATAAAATTAGTTATAGGACAATTTTTGTTTAAAAAATGCAATGGCAATTACTAATCAATTATTAATTTAAATTATCCTATAAATACCTACAACTACTACTCAGTTATAGATACGCTTTTCTAACTTTAGCTTATTAACCTCTCTTGATCTTTTCTATCATTAGTTTTTAAATAAATGTTAACATATATGACATAACTAGTAAGAAATAGTTCATATTATATATTAATCTTTTTAATTAATATTTTTTAAAGCTGTTCTTCAGATTTAAGAAGAGTAGAATATCATTTTATAAATATGAGTTATAAAACATTAATTTTTCATAATACGTGCATGGGTATATATAAGGACAAAATGGTCAAAAAATTATTATCTCAAAAATACTTTCTCTCTCTCCTCATTGTATCTCTCTTTTAGGTGAACAATGCATTTTTTTCTTATAATTAGATTTTGACATCGCCAACACCATTGAACTCTTCTCACTGCTACGATAGTACAGTGCAAAGAACACCATCATCAGAGCTATCATTACTATTTATACATCGCCATAAGTTTTGTTGGTTGAATTTTTTATTGCCAATTCACGGCAATTTTCAATGAGTGAATTGACACCTCTGGAGAGTCCGAACCCCTACCGTCATGCTTTACGCCATGGTCTTTTTCATGCCAACTCCTTCATTTTCAATCGTGGGTTTATTGGTTAGCAAGCCTCAATTTTCATATATTTTTTGTTAAACGATAAGGTTTTTGAGAATTTTGTCACCATCAACAAACTCTTGAAAGTATGTTCTATAATGCAAATAAGTTATTTTATATTAATCGAGATATTTTGATTGTGTAACAATATCTTAAATAGGGGTGGATGGAAATGTGTTTAGTATATTTTTCGATAGTCAAAGATATAATTTTGGACATTTGGATATTGTAGGAAGATTTCTAATGTTGATACGAGCGTGATAGTGTAATCCATTCATCAAATGGAGGTTAATAAAGGATGAGTTTACTATTTCAGTTCGGATTGGTCCAGTTCATTATAGTGCTCTACAGAACTTGTCTAGTACAGTAATACTACAGTAATTTCATGTTTCTTGAGGAATTCTCTAATTAGCGCAAAAAAATTATTTGAAAATAAATATATTTCTTGGAACTATGAGTGAATATTTAGTATTTTAATTTTTTTTTTAAAATTTAATTTATATAAAATATATTATAAATTTAATAATTTAATTTCAATTTATCTACTTGTAAAATAGGAAATACTAGAGCTACTTAAAAATAAATTTTGGATGAATATTAGAATAAATAATTTGGTGACCGATATATGGTATGGTTATAATACTACAGGATATAGCCCATGGATAGTCTTATTTAGAGGCTACATAGGTGAGGTGATTTAGATGTGACTGTTATCTAGATGAGTTGATGGAAAGACCACCTAGTATCGATATCTTGAAAAGTGCCACATTAGTCACCTAGTAGTCTCTAGCTAATATTAATATGTCAGAGTGGATTTTATACAGGGAATTACATTTTTATAATTATTAATAAATTATATTTTTTAAAATAAATTAAAATTTTGTGTATTTTTATAAAGGAATACATTGGTGGATTTGAGTCTATTTCAGTCAGAGTACGACTTAATTAGAAATGGTAAGCTCAAAAATATTTTAATGTAAATTATTTTAATATTTCCATTCTTTTCTTTTCTAACGAAATTATTTTACTAAATTCTAACTCACGGGATTATTTTATATACTTACCACCCTTACTCTTACATTCTATGTTCAAGTTTAAGGCAGAACAGTAATGGGCGTTAGGAGTAAACTTGCCTAACATACACATTCAAGTACAATATTCTTGACTAACAGTTGAATTTTATGAGGTCTACTAGGTCATTTGATTTTTGAGATATATTTTCTATTATTGTATTTAAAAATTTTGTATTTGTACATATTTATGTTAGAAAAAATTTTATGAATATGTTATAAACTTTGTACATTTGATTTATAACTTTTATGCATTTGTAAATGGGTTTTGGACACCTTACTAGTTCTTAAGAGGCGTACCTGACTAGAGGAATATAACTCGAGGGCATACGACAATTGTCACATGAAAACCTCCAGTTATGACATACCATATTATAAATTATAAAATTAATTTATAAATTTTATTTAAATATAATATAAATTATTCATTATTAGTTATTTTATATGTAACATTAACTTAATAATTCAAGATAAAAAAAAATTAGAAAAGAACCTGAATTTTATTAATTAATAATTTATTAAAGAGACAAGCATGTTCCACTAGTTAAAATGGACATGCTTGTTTGCTTTCTATTCTTTATAATGATTAGTGTGTATTTGTTTTTGTTCATTCATAGGAAAACAAAAGGAATCTTCAAAAAAAATAAAAATTTCTTTGTTTGTTTGAAAAAATAGAGGGGAAAATAGAGAAAGAAAGCGAATTTCCTATGAATTCTTACTCCCCTAAGCAAGGAAACCCTTTAAATTAATTAAACTGTAAATTTTATTCTTTATTTATGTATTTCTAATACAATTTTTTATTTTAATTAGTTTAATATAATTATTTTTATTTACTTAATTGTTTTAAAAATTTATTGACATAATATTATTATAAATTAATTTATCATCATTAATATTTATTTTTATCATAAAAATTCAATACCATTCATAAACTATATTTATTATTATTTTTTGTCATTATTTTAATTATAATTATTTTTTATATGTTTTATAAATATATTAATATATAATTTTATTTTATA
>CP135569.1:1154173-1272555 GCA_032401905.1 Swietenia macrophylla | reverse complement strand
GTAATTAGTAATAAATGTTTAAATTTAGATTCTATGAATATTTTTTTAATCAACAAAAATATTCATAGAATCTAAATTTAAACATTTATTACTAATTACCTATTAAATTTATAAGATTTAATTATTTTACATTTAAACATAAATTTTGAAGTTAATTTAATTTTTCTAGTTATGAAATGTCACACCCTAAACCTTAAATCTAAACACGTAATAGGCGCCACACACCTGTAAAAATTATCTTTCACTATAACTCACATAAATATGTAAAGTATGCTGTATTATATACGCATAAAACTACATGACATATAAAATATTCACAATTAAAATACTAAAAAGAATCTCAATAGCATTTACAAAATTTTAAATCATTTCTATAATATTTCTATACATAATCACAGAGAATATTATATATTTAATAATTCATTGATAAAATGCTTGCTACCAATTAATTGTCCAAGATGAGAATTATGACCTTTTTAATTTGAAAATGTTTAACAAAATAAAAATAAAAAGTGAATAATCACTCAGTGAATAGATAGACGTTATTTAACTAAAATTTTAATATTAGAATAAGAGTATCATATTAAAAATATGTAATTCATAAAATTTCAATAACTCATTTGTATTCAAACAATGCATAAAAATCATTCTTAAAATTATTACTATTGATGTTTCAAATCAAATCTGAGTTCGTCTAAAATTTATCTCTCCAGACACTTATAAGTAACTCTCTAGTTGATATATTGAGATTCGCTAATAAAAATTTTCACATATGTATAAAAAGTAAAATGGTTGAGCTCACTCATTAGTATTAGCTTGAATAGGAAATGCGGTGTCAAATACTTTAATATTTAACACCTACTCTTTTATCTCCTCATAATGATAACGAGTAAATAATCACTCCCATACTCTACCTCTAATAAAGGAAAAAAGCGTATACATCAACGCACCATATATTAATATCTATGTATAGATGCACCCATAATTGAGCATTATACTAAATTATAAATCACGAAATCATAAATATATTTTTACATCATATTTATCAACATATATATTTACAGTTAACGTGCATAATTCTCAATCATAATTTTTTATAAATATATTCTTATTCCGATATCACAAATTCATATTTATAAAGAAATTTATAAATTTAAATTTATAAAACAATCAAATATTTAAATTTATTTTATTAAAAAATATTAAAAATAAATTTATATTTATAAAATATTTAATTTATATTATTAAAAAAATATTTTAAAAAATATATCTATCTACTCATAGCTTATTGAAGGGTAATTACTCTCAAAATCAGTTTTTGTATTGAGTGGAATCTCCTTCAATAATGCTAAACAAGATTTTGTATATGCATAATATTAATATACTAAAAATATGAGAATGTAACTCAAATATAATGCACGTGATATATATATTTTTGGTTGATGCTTATCGAGACATAGATATTAATGTATAAATTTTTGTTCATTACATCAATTTATATATATATATATCTATATATATACATAAAAATGTAAATTCATTTTTATTTTTAATATTTTAAATTTCATCTTTTACAAAATTTTGACCAAATTAATTCAAACCTCTTACACATGATATATTAACCTTTTAAATACACATTGACAATCAAATATATGTGTGTATATATATATATATATTATTTTAAATTAAAGACATAGAAATTTATATATTAAATTTTAGTATCAAAATAATCACAAATTTTAAATTTTGACCACATGTAGTTATAAATTTTTAAAATTTATAATTTAACAATTCAACACTAATTTACACCACACTTTTTTTTACACTTGTAACACTCCTTCAATTTTATTTTCATACATTACAATCATTCAAGATGGCTTAAAAATTGTGTGAACTAATTTAACCAAATTCAATTAACACATGTCACATAGATTTACATATTATTAAAATTTATTAATTCATACCACCAAACATAAATTCATATTTATTAAACACTAGGATATATTCATATTCATACTTTTATCATGAATCACCTTTTAATATACATCCATATAAGCATTAATTTTATCATATATTCAAGCCAAAAAAGAACAGATACACAAATATACTAAATTTTGGCTACTAAGGTTTTCTAAATCAAAAAAGTTGTAACATGCTTTCAATGGACTTCTAACATGATTTTAAGTACAAATAATATTTAAGAAACTCACCACAAGTTTCTGAAGCTCAAAATCCCTCTCTTTGAATTTTTCTTGAATTTTCTCTCCAATAAACCTAATTAAAAATTAAGTATTTTATTCGGTTTTATGGTTTGATCCTTGGTTGTTTATGGCCATAAAATTTCTCTACAATTTTTCTAGGTTGGTTTGGTCGTTCATCAATGATGGATGATGGACAGCATGAAAAAAAAGATGACGAAAATTGTGAAAGCTTAGAGAAGTTTGGAGAATGAAAGAAATTGAAGCAAATCAGGCTAAGTGGGGAAATGTAAAGGCAAAAACCTTATTTTTTTTCACTTTTTCTCATCCGATCCTATCAATTAGAACATATATAAAAATATTTTATTTGTTTTATAATTATTCTATTGATAAAATTACTAAGATACCCTTGATTTAATGAGAAAAAGTTTTTAAAATAATGTTGAAGTCTACAACATTTTTATTAATTTTATTTCTAAAGAAAAATAATTTTCTAAATTCATTTAGAAAGTAAAATTAAAAAATTAAATAAATAAGATATAAAATATACATAATATTTCATGCCTCGATTTAATATTGACTAAATGAACATATATGTAATTAAATGCTTCTATATGCATAATATGCAGTAAATATATCATGAATGAAAATATAATGCACTTATATAGTTCTTAGAAATTTGATATAGGTTCTACATAAAATGCATAAAATATTTCAATAAAAATAAGTATTTTTATTCAAATAAAAATTATAACATGTATTTATATTTAAGAATATTAAAAAAATATATTTATTAAATATTTATTATAATAATTTTTTAATAAATATAATAATTTAAATTAAAAAAATAATTAAAAATACCAATTTATTAATTAGTATCAATAAATTTAAAAGTAAAAGATAGTTTTGTCAAAGTAAAAAATAATGAATTACTTTCATAGATGATATGATAATGCAAACATATAAAGAAAAATTCATTGTTTTTCTTTCTCCTTTCATTCCTTTTCCTTTTTTCTTTTCTTATTTATTTCCATTTCTAAAAATGAACACACTCTTAAATCTATAAATAATTGAGTTATTTTTAAGATAATTTTTGTCAAGCCCCAACCAAGAAGTTGCCATGTGATAATCAATGCGTACCCTTGAATTACGCCCCATTAACTTGGAATACCCGTGGGAGTTTACAAAACTCTTAAATATCATACATTCCATTTCAAATATAAAACACACAAGTATATATATATAAATGTATTCATTCAAATTTAAAATATTAATCACACTCAAACTTAAACATGTAACATGGATGCTTGTAAAAATCTCAAAAAATCCAAATCTAAATAGCATTCAAAATACATCATAAAATATTACAACGATGGACCCCAAGAACATACGATAAATCAAAGAACTTATACTTAACATAATGCACAATCAGCTATGCTCATCATCATTAAATCTACGTGTACTTCTCAATCTTGAAACTAAAGAGTGAGGGAAGATAAGTACATAATGCTGAATAAGTAAATCATTACACAAAATAAATTTTAAATAATAGATATTGAAATATTACAATGTAAATGAAGAAAACTAAATCTTATTTTAAAACACACTTTAAATTAAATTTTAAACTTGTGTATTTCATTTTTGTTCCTAGCTGGCCTTTTTTCTCAATTGTGACCCTGGCTCAAGGTAGATATCTAAGACCATCAGTAAACTTATTCATATAAAAATTATACATTTCTCATAAAAATACAAGTTTATAAAACTAGCCATTATTTCATTTTTCAATTAATTAATATCAATATCCAAAAAAAAAAAGAACATTACCTATCACACTAATGTTAGCCCGAGTAGTTATATAGTAATAATCATAACTGTTCGTGTATTACCACTTACTAATGGACTTATTTAGCACTGTCTTCTTATAATAGCCCTATCTAATACACACGATCACTTATATGACTTCTCTTCAAGTCTGTCTATAAGCTATTTCCTATAGTACTACGGCTATATCAATACCAATATCTATCTACTGATTATATCACTCATAAATCAATATAAGTAGTAAATTACTTTGCATATAACACATATAAGATTCAAGAGCCATTCACAAAACCAATCCAATTAAATGTGCCACATTAATAATATAATCATTTCACAAACTAATAATTTATTTAATGACAACATCATGTCCTAATATCTATTTTATAATTAAATAATTATAAAAAAAGACAAAACAAAACAAAACCCTTTACTTGAAGAACAATTTTGAAAATATTTACAATAATGTAACAATTTACTCATTTAAGAGATAGTGTAGACTCTCCTATTAATCCCCGTGCTAGTTTAAATCTCTTTTTAAAATATGAGCACCTAAAGAACACGTGCTTTCTATTAAATACTCAACTCTAATAAAATGCTCATCTAACCAATATATAATATGTATATATAATAAATATAAATATCTAAGCAGACACATATATTGAGACTCATCTCTACACAAAATTATTTATTAAAAATAGTAAAGTTTTTAGTCAAATTCGACCTTTAAGAATGATTGAATAATTTCAAACATGTTAGGATCAAAATTTCAAGAACTAATTTTTTAAAAATAAATTAGATTTTCTAAACTTTTCAATAGTTTTTGAATAACTTAATTTAGAGATTGTTTGGAGATTCAAAAAGAGCTTATAAAAGTGGCAAAATTTTGCAAAAAATTAGAAGCTCTAGCTTCTTAATGCCAGGCTATGGTGCTAGATTGAATTTTTGCATAGCGAAAATGAGGAAAAAAAAGGAAATGATTACTTTTGATAGGACAAATGAACTCAAAATTAATCTTATTGGAAAGGATTTTAGTGTATTGCAACTTTGTCTTTAATAAGATTTTCTCAAAAATACTTTGATTTTTCATAAACTAAGAAAATCTACAAAAAGGTCAAAATTTGTGAAAAGTTTCCAATCCTCTTTCAACTCTAAATTTTGTCCTAATGACATCGGATTGAAACTAAATTTTAAACCTAGTGTCTAAAACTCAAATACAACACCTTTAAGTTGTAAATTAAGTCTCAAAATACTTCTCAAATTAAAATCTAATTCAACATAAACAAAAATCAAAATCTAATTCAACATCAAAAATTTTTGTCATTTAATTGATTTTTATACAATAAAATTTACGGCAAGATTTTCTCATTCTTATATACTTCATAATCAATCTATAACATCGTAATTTAATCCAATCACTAAAAAATTTTAAAAGAAAGCTAAACAATAATGCAAAAATACCCCATTTAACATGATCATCATAGGTTTTTAATTAAGGTAGAAATTGATAGAATTAGAGGTTAGAGAATACATAGTCAAACTCCATGCTAGTGATGAAAATCAATTTTGATTGTGAAACTTCAATATTTGACTTTGGATACTTGAAAATTTATGTACTTTAACTTGAAAATTTGTATCTAAAATCAAGAATTTTTCCTGATTTTTTAAAGAATTTATAAAGCTAAATGCTTAGAAAATAATTTTATAGGTTGATTTTACAAAAATATAATTTGAAAATAGTGAAATCTCAAAGAGAAATGGGAGGAAAAACAGAAGAAAAAGAGAGAGAAAGAGAGAGAGTGAAATGGGTATCTACTGAAGGGGGAGAAAAAAAAGTAAAAATGGGTTTTATAAAATTCTAAAAAATATAATTCAAACCCATACCTTTCAATTATACAAAACTCTTAACTCTTTTTCTTTTGTACATTTAGGTTTTTCAGATAAAATAAAAAATAAAATAAAAATAAAAATAAAAATAAATTCATAATTTTTTAAAATACTTTTCTTATAAAAATTTTAAAATAACATCTTTCTATTTAAAAAAAATATGTATAATAGATAAATAAATAAATTTTCAAACTCATAAAACAATTAATAAAACTCAATAATATGTAAATTTGTTATGGAATATGTAAATGTAGAAAAATACAATCTAAGTAGAAAAAAGCCAAATTACTCTTAGAATTGAAAGGACAGGTTCTACAATTTTTATATGAAAGGATTATTTATTTGTGTACAATTTCTTAGGTTGATTTATTATATTGGCATTAGTTTTTGTGTTTTCATCTTATTTATTCTTTTTAATTAAACAAGAAATATATAATTCAGTTCAGTTGTTCACATATTTTAAAAATATTAATTTTTTAGCTTAATACCAAAAATTTGATAGTTACATTATGGTAATACTTGTTTTTTTTATATTTCTAATACAAATATCTAACAAATTTTACCTTGTTATAATTTTTACAATGCCCTCATAAATTATTTTTCTATATTATATTATATTATATATTTATATTAAAATGTTATAAATACAAAACAAACACAGAACCCTGTTTGTATTTAGATATGTTCATATCTCAAATAAAATGTTAAAAACAACCTATATGTAATATTTCATTAGTAACATTTGATATTAATTAATAACATTATGCATCATTATCATTAGTATAAATAAATTTTAAGTTAGTTAAAACGACAACATAATTGGCATTTTAATCCTTGATTGTATTAGCAACTCCTGAATTGGGATCATAACAAGTTAATAATTACCTACTCCTCATGTAATTTGATTGAAACTAAATTACAAAGAATTATCGATTGAATTATGTGAATAATTACTGTAATGACCATCGGAACTTAATTTTTTTTTTTTTAAAAAAAAAGGAATTAAAATTTGAACTACTAGGCCATGGCGTCAGTGTCATAAATTAGGTGCAAAGTTATTGCCCCTAAAGTAATCCACAACAAACATCATGAATTCTATTGAAAGTTGAAATGATCCTCAAATAATTTATATTTTATTTTTAAAAAAAATACAAGAATTTTTATATTAAAATTCTTTAAAGTTTAAGCTCATATGTGAAGACCTTGGGTTAAATAAATCCAATTAATTTTAATGCCATTTTAATTCTAAATGAACGTGTTCCTTAGTGTATATTTTGAACGATATAACTCGCAATAGTTATTTTAAATGTTATAAAATCACATATAAAAAGGAAAAAAAATAATATTAAAAGTAGAAAATTAATTATATATTCAAAATGAAGTAAAAGAAGAAGCGTAACAGATATATCCTTATTTTTAATTATACAGTAGAATTAGTTTTATCCCTTCTTACCTATTGGGGAAGGACTCCTAATCCTCCTGTACAATACAATACAATCCAATCCAATCCAAGTCAAAAACATAATTCACTTATTAGAGTTTGCTTCAAACTCTCTTTTTTCTTAATTAAGAGATTGAGCATAAATTAAACAAGGAATAATAATAACAATTAAACGGGGAAGAACATGCCTCGCTTTTAAAGAGTGGACTGGCCAATATCTTTGTTCTCAGCGGAGTAATCATAATACAAAACAACTTTGATACTAATAACATTCCACTCCTTAAATCTATATATTTTCACAAAATAACTAAGCCCTTTTCCCTTGTTGAAATAAAAAAGCCAGTCCTGTAATATAACTATCAAAATTAAAAAAATTAAACTTTTGTTTTGCTATTATAGGAAACTAAAAGTTTAAAAATTATAAATGTAACTCAACTTTTTGAATTTTTGACAAAGAATTTTTTTTATTTTTTGAAAAATTAAATTATCCAAAATATTCTAATTTTATTTTAAAAATTTTTCATAATTTTTATTAAAAGATACAGTTTAATGCACTTGTTACAAAAGTTTCACTGGTATAAGATCTACCCCAAGAAACTTTAGCCAATAATTTAAGCTATTGCAATCATAGTTTAGGTTCTATTAGCTAGAAACATATAAACTATATCTTACATGTAAAAACGTAGATGCTGTAAGGACCCATATGTTATTACTCCAATAATAGTAGTAGTACCACTTAACGATCGTGCGGAGAAGAGAGTGAAAAACGCATTAAGCTTTTCCAGTTCACAACTGGCCGTGCTTCTCGGTGTCATTCTTATATATACAATCCAATTCCAATCCAACAACATTACCTGAGGCACAACCAGACAGTTTCTTCTTCTTTTCTCACTTTTTGTAACATTCCAAAAGTTCTTCCTCTTTGTTTTGGTCTCTTTTTCCTTTTTACGTGTTTTTCTTTTCTCTCCAAGACACAGAATAGGAGCAAGAAGCACTTTTGATCGCAGAGCTTTTATCTTTTGTCGTTGCTTCTGTTTCGTATATAATCTCTCGGTATGACGTCCGTCAATTTTGTAAGTATTTTCGTTGCTTTTCTTTTCTTTTCTTTTCTTTTCTTTTCTTTTAATTTATCATTGCTTTGTTTTGTTTTGTTTTTATCAGCTGTTGGTATAATGGTTTTGCATCAAGATTATAAAGAGAGATTGAATGAATAAACGAGTTTGATAGCTGAAAATTGAATTAATAAAATAAATTTAAGGCAATTCAACAATTTAAAGTACTGGCTGGTTGTTTTTGCGTGCCTGGCACTGGAGATTGTGATTCTTCTGCTTCTAAATTTGAATGAATGAATTTCACGCTGTCTCATTGCTTTCACTTATATGGTGCGTTTTAATAAAATCAGTGAGATTGGCAAACAGGAGAGTTTCTTATTCTTGAACCAAACTGAACTTCAATATTAGTTCCGCCCCAGCAAAGAAAAGCTTCCATAATTTTCTTAATTTGAATCTCAATACTTAATACTGCAATACTTCTGAATTCAGCTGGATGTTGTGTTCTACATGATGTATGAAACTCGTGAAAGCTGTGGTTTTAGTGTTAATTTAAGCTTTGTTTTGATGTTGCGGTTTTGTGGACAATTGTTGCCGAGTGAAATCACTTGACTTCAAATATAAGCGACAGAAATAAGCGGTCCCCACAAAAGTTGGTCTTTACTAAATACTTTAGCTGCTTGGATCTTTGATTACTAAAGGGATTATCTGCCTAGCAGAAGCACCACAAATGAACAAAAATTTGCCCTTTGATATGTTATAAGTTTATTTCATTCAGCCATATTTTTTGTTCATAGGCTAAATAATTTTTTATTGTATAGTGCTGTCAGATGGCATATTCTACACTCCGTTTCTAGTGCAAAATGGATACTTGTAGTCAAAAACATGTACAATTACAAGCCATTATACTTACAAGTCATACAGATTATCAGAAAACTGGTTTCCAAGTTCCACTGCTCTGCTTTATTTGAAATTCATTAATTGTAACGTTACAACTCTCCAAAACACTACAATGGGTGTGTTTATGTAGCCCATTTTACTTCATCGGCGTAAATTTGCTGCTACAAGTCCTTAGGGAAAATCATATGTTTATATAGCTATCTAAATTATCAAGTCTTTATCAAGTTTTTTTTTTTCCATATTTTTTCAGATGTCGCTGGTTGCAGACCCAAAAAATCGAAGATCATGCCTTTGTAGCATTTTTTCTGCAGTTTCTGTGCTTTTTCTAATCTTATTCTCAGGAAATGCATTTGTATCACCTAAACATCAAATGGTATATTTGTAGAGTGTACATGTACCAAATGTATTTTTTTTTTTCTAATTTTTACTTCACTATGTTGTTATTCCATCAGTTCGTATTATCTTGGATCCTGTTGTGCAGAGATTAGATCCTTTACCAGGCTTGAAGTTGGATGATTTACCAAGTTTGAAGTTGAAAAAATGCGAGGTTTGCTTTTGCTTCCTCGAAAGACTTTGTATCCAATAAATTCTTAGGGATTGTCTTTGAACGTTTGTTCCTCTATTTTAGAATCAATGTAGGCCTGCTGGAAGTGAGGCATTACCCAAAGATATTGTCTCAAAGACGTCTAACTTGCAGATGAGACCACTGTGGGGCTTTCCCGAGGTAACAATGTTCCGAATAACTGATGGATGTTTCAATTTGTCTGGTGAAATTAGAAATTACTTAGTTCTGTATAACAATGGCATGTTTAAGTTCTGTATAATATTGGCATGTTATTTTTTGGACAGAGTGACAATTCTTCGATCAACTTATTCGCAATGGCTGTTGGAATAAAGCAAAGGGATCTAGTGGATAAAATGGTCACAAAGGTATATAACAAAACCCATACACATTACCTAATTTCAATGTACTTTTGTTTCTAATTTTACTTAATTGTTTTACGTTCAAATTTGCAGTTTTTGTCAAGTAATTTTACTGGGATGCTTTTCCATTACGATGGAATTGTTGATGAATGGAAGACTTTCGAGTGGTATGATAGTGTAATACATGTTTCTGCACCTAGTCAAACAAAATGGTGGTTTGCAAAGCGTTTCTTGCATCCAGATGTAGTTGCAGAATACAGTTACATTTTTCTTTGGGATGAGGACCTCGGCGTACAATATTTCAACCCTGATCGGTATGTTGACAGTAACCAAATATCCCAATTTAGATATTCAAAGATTTAATCGTTAAACATGAGATATATCGATTTTTCTTTTCTTCAAATGTTGGACACATTTAGGTATTTGTCAATCATCAAGAGTGAAGGACTTGAGATTTCACAGCCAGCACTAGATTCTTCCAAATCAGAGATGCATCATCGAATTACTGGACGCAGCAGTAGATCAGTAGTGCACAGGTTCTCCCGTTTGCTCCCTTATTCTTTTTTCCCTGAAAAAGTACTTATAGGCTCAACATGTAACACTCATTTACTTACAATAGTAGCTTATTCCATATGTTTTTCCACATGGTGTCGGCAGAAGGACTTTCAGAACTGGTTCTTGTGACAAGAACAGCATGGCACCTCCATGCACTGGGTAAAACTATCACTTATGACAAACTATTTTTTTTTTTTTAATTTTTCTAGATTTGCGTCTCTCATTGAGCTACAAAATTCTTCTTGTATCATGTTCTATTGTATAAATAACAAAATTGTTTATTTCATTTTTTAAAACTAAGACGAAAATCCTTGTTATAGTTGGATAGAGATGATGGCCCCTGTTTTCTCCAGAGCTGCCTGGCGTTGTGTATGGTATATGATCCAGGTATGTTTAGTTTCTTTACTTTTTGTGCAGTTGATGAATGTAGTCTGGTGAGCTTCAACTATTCTTCAATTCATGAAGATTTTCTCTTGTTCATATCCGGGTCTGCTTCCATGACGTGCTTCTTTTTATGTTTCCACAGAATGACTTAATCCATGCTTGGGGTCTGGATATGCAGCTCGGTTATTGTGCACAGGCAAGCACCTCCATATCATTTATTAATTTATTTCTCGTAATTTTGGGTGGCACAAAGCCTGTTACTTAATTCCATTCTGTTGATAGGGGGATCGAACCAAAAATGTTGGCATTGTTGATGCCGAGTATGTAATTCATTATGGTCGCCCTACTCTTGGAGGCCCAGATGCAAGAAAGGTGAAACACATGATCAGTTTGATTAGTTTAAATATTTTCTTAAGCAAATACTTTTCAGCCAATAGTGGGGCCACAGACTTATTCCATTTGTTTCCGGGATTGAGAAAATGTTATTGATATATCATCCATTACAAAGAATGTACTTTTTGTCAACATACTTATACCATGTATAGGATTGAGAAAATGTTATGGTGAAGCTAGCCACACAGTATATAGTACTAATGAATGAATATTGGTTAATGCAGACAAATTTGGATTAAAAAAAAAAATGGCCATAGTGAAAATATAACGAGTGTAGTGAAAAGGGTATGACCTTTTCTCATGCTTCTTGCCTCTTTGTCATAAAGAAACTGAGTTTGTGACCATATCTATCTATCTATCTATCCATGGCAGGCACCATCATCTCATGCTCGTGGAAAAGATCCTAGATTGGAAGTGAGTAATCGATGTTAAACTTTTCTTCGGATTTGAATTTTACAGTTTCCTTCCTGGATTAGTTACAAAAGTTTTGTCATTTGATGTTTTTTGCTGTGCAGGTAAGGAGACAGTCGTACATCGAATTCAAAATCTTTAAAAGACGATGGAGCCAAGCAGTAGAGAAGGATAAATGTTGGATCGATCCGTATAAGGAGTCATAGAAGTAGATTATCATACAATAATGGCATTTGTATTATTATTATTATTATTATTATTTCTTCTTCTTCTTTTGTTTGTGATCTTTAAAGCGAAGAAAATTTGTGTCTGGAGTTGTGAAGAGATCTCTCCCCCCGTGTTGGTTGGGGGTTGAGTTAGGTGACGTATGGCATAATTCAGGTCTTGTAATTAAACTTTTCGTTTCTGCTTTTATTTCTGGGAAATAAGAGAAATCTTAAGGTGTGTATACAATCAAAGATATAATAAAAAGGAAATAAATTTCTCTTCTCTTCTCCTTGAAGTTTCTTTCGTAGGTTGAAAATGCTCTACATATTATCTGTATTTGTTTCAATACGAGTACGGTCTACTTATTTTAGAAACTTTGGGATGATAAGATCATTGTGAGGTCAAATTTGATTCTAGTTTAACTATAAAAATAATGACTGTATGCTAAAATATAATTCATCATTCAGTTAATAAATTAAAAAAATTATTTAAAATAATAAAATTTAAGAAATTATAAAATTATAACATAATTTATTATTATATGATTATAAGATAAAACGAAAGAATAGTACTGAATTGATGTAATTTAAAAGTTCTATTATAATATTATAGAGTAATAATAATATGCAAACTCTACTCATTTATGATAACAATATATATATATATACTCGCGCGCGTGCCAACAATAATATGATATTATCATATTTCATAAGTTTTTCAAAGATTTTAAAGAAACATAGCTTCCCACCTTCTGCTTCACAATTACTACTCTTCTTATAGCTGTTATACTTTTTCTAATAATTTTAAAAATACAGTATTTATTTATCTAGTGAATATTTTTAATTTTGTATCTAAAATTAACTTGATTATATAGTATGTATGTATACAGGGGAGGAGTGGAAAAGATGAACACTTCTGTTGTTAGGTTTTTATCTTTTTGGCGTTTGCGTATGAGCAAGCCAATCTTTGCTGAGTATTTTTGTTTTAAAAAAAAAAAAAAGAACATGTACTTCTTCACAACTTCTTTATATTTTTAGGATCAAAATCTGTTTAAATTAATAACGGTATAAAAAATTACGAAAAAATTTTGATTTATATTGTTATGATTGTTAAATAAAAAAATTATTATTTTTAAATAAAAGAGTATTTTATATTCTTTTACATCAAAAGTCATTGTAATTTAAATTACATTAATTTAAATATATAATTATATAAAATAAAATAAATAAATAAATAAGAGAATAGAGTGTATAACTTTGAGAAGTTATTCGAATTTTTTTAATTCTATGGTTAATAATAATAATAATAATAAAGAGTACAACTGTCTATAATGATACAATCATTACCCTTGCACTGCTAAGCCATAAAGTCATGCGCTTAACAATAGAATTTGACATTGTCTACTTCTTGTCGGGCGTGCAAGAAAATGACACCACAATAGAATTCTCTATTTACGCCCGTGATTTAAGTGCTTCTCTCCATTTTAGACACTAAAAAATCTTTTAATGACCTTTTATATATATATATATATATATATAATTTTTTTTAATAATTTTAAAAATATTATTTTTACATATTTTTACTTTCCTTTTGTATTCATATATAAATTTATTTTTATTTTGATGAAAATTGTGCTGGGAGTGACAATTTACAATAAAATATGTTAACCCGACATAAATAGACGCTTAGTTAACAAGTTTGTATTTATCTAATATGATACAATTATTATATTTGTGATATATATGTAACATAATTAGTTATGTTGAGTTCAATTTAAAAATTATAATAAGTAAAGAAATTTATGATATAATTAATTACTCAATTAATTATATTATTTTTTATATTATAAAAAATATGTAATTATATTTACCACATATATTAAAAAATATTTAATTATATTTATAATAAAATTTATTAACGTTTGAGTAGTTAGTATTTTATATATACACATTGAATGACAATTACAACTTGCTTGATATGATTATTAGAGAGATTGATTTGTGTTAATCTAAAATCTATTATACCTTTGTGTCATAAGACACCAATAATCCCAAATTCTTAGCCCTAATTGTGTTGATAATGTTTGCATTGAAGTAGATACGAATTAAACTATAATTTATTTGAAAAAGTAAATAATAATAAAAGAGAAATAAGGTTCTGTTTGGCATTCGTCTTCACTTGAAAATGACTAATCGTTTTTAATACTTTGAAATCCATTTTACGGTGCTGTTTGGTCAAATTGCATCTGCATTTTATTTTATTTTATTTTTTTCATCTTATAATGAATTATGAGAAATCTTTCTGTCAAATTATAATATAACATCTTGTGGTCCCAAGTTGGGCCAAGTTATTGTGGAATGTCCTGTTGGAATGTTCACGTGCCTCCCTCCTTTTATGATTACAGCCTTGCATATCAGCTCATTCTCTAATAAATTTATGTGTTTTTTCTTCTTTTTAATTTTTTTTCTTAACAGTTTTTACTTAGATAAATTTATAATTATCTTTTCTTAAAAAAAAATTAATATTTGACAGTCAGGTATCTCTATATCAGAGCTCTCCAAATGAAGGGCACAAATTAATTGAGTTAGCTACATAACAGAGTCACGCAGACAATACAAGTATGCGTTACATGACAACAAATTCTTCATGCTTGCAGGCATATTGTTTACTTCTTCATAGTAGTTGAATTATAAAACGAAAAATCTTAGCAGGCATAATGAATTCAACAAAATGTCAGTGAGAGTCAGTCAGAACTGTAGAGAAAGAATTTTTAAAATGAAGGCATTAACGTACGTAGATGAATGAAGGATGAGAAGGCCCACCACTTTGATTACAACATGTCCTTGAATCACCACATGGGTTGTTGTTCGTTCATTTGCACATTGTCAACAATTTCATACATATCAGATGAAATCAATAAGATTCCCATCCCGCAACACACTTTCCAAGACATCACCTAACTCAAAAGTATGGCCCTCACTATGTCGTTCTTGACAACATCCCATACGATCATATCATTAACACATTCGAAGGTTACATATATAAGACTTTCTCATTCAACTAGATAACCAAAATCAAAATGTGGATCTCACCATGTTGTTGTTGTTGTTGTTCATGGGATTAGTCCAATAAAATCATCCTATCAAACACATTCATACAGAACGTTTTCATATAAGACCTCCCCGGAAAACAAGATAAGCAGGAAAGAAAATGCACTTGACCTAATAAGTATAAACGGGAACTGAACAAAAGCACGAACTAGAAAAATATGTGTAGATATATTCATTAATGGGCACTCAAGAAGTACAAAGCTACCGCCTTATAAGTAGTAGATAGAATTAATTGTTTCTAACCAACAACCACCCACCTTAATATATATATTTGAGTTGGCTACAACTAAATGCATTAATATCACTCTTATCTATATCAGCGTACCCACCTTTAAACTCCATCTATTTGAGCTTCTTGCACTAAATATTTCCACAAATCTATTTAAGGTAAATTTAAATCCAGTCAAAATCTTATCTTCCTAAAACAGCTAATCATTATTTGTATTTTCCACCAAAAAATAATAAAAATGGGAGAAAAATAAATTAATAACATGACGAGCATACATAATGAGCCACAGCACTAGAATAAAGAGGAAGCAAATATGATAACTGCCGAAAATCTGCTTCCCCCAAAAGCATCAAAATGTAGAGTGGAAGAAGCAAAAACAAACATTAGTGGAAAATATAAGAACTTTTAATGCAGACGAAATTAATTATTAATAGACTACAAGTTGGCAACTGCATCACACCCCCTAAAACAAATAAAGAAATGAAAACACAAAAATTAAAATAATAAGAAAAAGATTTCTTAATCTTTTGTCATGAGCAACAACACAAAGCAGCCCTACTGAGCACTATCATTAAAATAACGTCGAGCAAAGATTATGATAAACAAAGAACAAGGTCTGCTCGAGTACTCATTTAATGCTCTAAACATTACTACTACTCTCTTAAAAACTAAGGAAGAAATCCCACTATAAATAAATAGCCAATAAAATTAATAGCAATCCCTAAACACTAGCAATAATAATAATAATATTACTAACTTATAATAAAATATAAAAATTATGAACAAACAAATCAAGAACAGATATTCTTTCTTCCCATTTCACACTCCCAAAAGGAATCAAGGTCACCCCCAAAATTAAACAAAGCAAATTATGAAGAAGGATTTTGAAGAGATAAGATCTTAGATATGGCATCCCAAGCAATTACAGGTCTTGGGAGTGAAAGAACAGAAGCCAAAAGGCCTGTTGGGAATGTTGCAATTAATAGCATAGCAACAAGGAGATGGTAAACACAAGCCTTTAGCTCCACCACAGCAAGTGCAAAGTGCACATATCTGAAAACTATTAAGCTTTCTTCTTGTTTCATTCAACATCAACACCATCTTCTCCTCCATTAATGGCACCATTTCTTCATTCTTTGCCTTCATGCCCACTGGCCCATTTCCCTCAAAATCAAGAAACAAACACTCAATCCAAAGCATACCCAGAAACAAAAAGCAAACCCAAATCACAAAAAGAGCAAAAGATCTGGCAATTCAATGTGGGTTTTGACACAAATATGTAAAATATGAAGTTAAAACTTACTTGGGTTATTGTACTTGCTTCATTGGGACTGATTACATTAGCTAAAATAAGGAGAAACAAGAGAGAGAAAGCTTTCCCACGAGCAGACATGATAGTTTTCTTCTTTTCCAAAGACGGGTTCTGGGAATTTTCGTAAAGAAGTAAGAAGAAAGAGAAGGGAGGAGATAAATGGGTTTTTGATCCTTCACTTCCTGGAGAGGGTTTTGTTTTTCTTCTGGTTTTGATTTGATATGATTTGATGTCAGATATAAAAATACATACAACAAAAAAATTAAATTAAATTTTGATGAGGTTTTAGATGAGCTTTGGCATATTTGTTGACGAATGGAGAATTTTGGAAGAGAAAAAAGAAGAGGGTTTGGTTGGACTTGAACTTTTTTTATATATATATATACTGTGGAGAGTGTGAGTGAGTGATTGGTGTATGTCTGAATTTCATCATGGAAGCAACTATCATTAGAGCATAGATTAGAGGTACATGTACCTCATGTATACATTGCCACGTGGCAGATTATGTGGCGTTGATATTTACGATGTTTAATGCTAAACAGTGGTTTCGGTCAATGATCAGCTTTCAGTAGAGCTAATGGGGCCAATTATCTGATTGTTAGCCTCTGTCTTTTTAGGGTCTCGTGTTTCTTCATGGGCCCTTGCGCATTTTGTAGTCACAAAAAGAAAAAGAGCAAATAAATATCAGCCAGCTATTCAATTTTTGACTTAAATATCGCTAGATTACATGAATGATATCTACTAGGAGAATTGATTCATACTCCTATTTAACAAAATCCCGGTTATTTTCGTTAGATTACATGAATGATATCTACTAGGAGATTTGATTCATACTCCTACTTAACAAAATTCCAGTTATTTTCGTTTATTCAGAATGATTGCTGCTCTCTTAATTCAAGCAAATTAAGAATTCCTACCCCCAACACCACCATGATTTTGTGCCCACCAGAGCACAGTTTTCGCAGTCATCTAATTACATCTTTGAACCTAGAGAATACCCTATCACTGAATTTTTAGATATCATTTATCATCCTAGGCCTAGAGCAGTAATCATAAAATCAACATCTTAGTATTTTGACTCAAAATTCACAAAATCACCATTAAATTCATCACTAAAAGCAATAGTAGCATAATTGGCACTCAAAGTTCTGATGCATTTGAGTTGCAAGCAATATAAAATATGTGGTTTCAATTACAATAGTGAATCTGAATCTAATGTTCCACCCATGCAAGACGAAAGAAATAATACAATTTTGACTAATGTTGTAATTCTAGTGACACTGAATTTAACTATAATGGCGGTGGTATTTTACTCTCATGACAAAATAATATTTGTGACAGCTTTCAAAAATTCTTATAATCAAGTGATATATTTTAAAAGATGTTAATAATAATCCTAGATTGATGCGAAAATGACAGTTTTACCCTTATGATATACAAATTTATGTACTGGTGCTACCAAAATTGTGTGATATTAATCCAAATATCAGAGAGTTGATTCATATTTATGCTAACAAAAATAATGTATTAAAAATAACACATTATATTAATTCACCCGACACTGTAAGACTAATACAACTAAAATGGTCATGGGTGTAAAATACAATTTCTCGAAATGGACGTTCAAAACTGGCAATAGATTATTTAAAATAATAAACTAAGAGAAAAACCCATAAATGTTAAAGACTGCCACTATTTAACATTATCTAGTAATTTATAGATAATATTGAATGAGTGAAAATAAAAAAGGAAAATAATTTCGCAAAATAAATACATGCTTGTGTGTATTGTACCTAAGCTATGAATACCATATCACCTTCTCAATAAATGTAACAAATTCAGTTTTCCACAGATTTCATCTTAATCATGCGTGGTTAATAATATTATCTCAATTCTCTTCCATTATTTTCCCATACTTTCTCCAGAAAATCCTAGCAAGTCATTTAAACAATTTCACTCTTGAATCCAATCCCAAATAGAGTTTGAAATAACAGACTTGTAATTTGATCGAGCATGATTTCAAATATATGAGCTTCTGTGAACCCATACCTAAGCAGTAACTCAAATGATTGATGATAAATATGCAAACAAGATCCCCGTCAATAAGCACACAAGCATCAAAACTTCTGGCAAAATATGGCACAACTGATCCAGCATCTTATAAAGCTAAAATATGGCTAAACTTCCGAAAGACTACTCAAAATGACTCTCTACATTGAATGCCTTATTCAACTCAAAACCAAAACACTTCTCTACTTGATGTTAATAACCTTCATGTTGTGTAGTGCAGCTATCTTTCTCGAAAATCTAAGGTAATTGGAGCTAAAATAAATTGAAAGACAATCTAAATCTGAAATTTATATGTACATTTAATTCTTAAGCTGCATGACTTGTATGGGGAAGAAGAAGTTGAGTTTCTGTTCCATGCTTCAAGAAAAAAATGTCTTCATATGAAGGGTTCACACTAATACAATATAATAATCAACCTCTTGAAATATGATCATATAACCAAACTAATCAAGAAGTAAGGGAACTCGACCTCGTAATCTTGTAGATTTTCTCAACCAAGTTTTATCATATTGATGGAGCTCTCCTTATTCAGCCAGGAAATAATCTAGATTGTAGTAACAATGCGACAGAGTGGCATAATAGACAATTAGAAGAAAGAATGGGCCCAATCCCATAAGCACAGAACAAATTGCCAATAAGGTTTGACTTCTGTTATCACTTCCAAGGTTTAATGTTCATGAAACACAGCCAGCATTCCTACAAACATAGGTAGACATGCATTCAAGAAGGTACAAAACTAATTAGAGTAAATCAAGTACGCTACAAAAGAATGCAAAACCTTTCTTAAGCATTAGCCAAGTTCTTTATCATAGCAGATGCGGAACCCAATTTTTTTGATCTTCTTGAGATACCTGCCGTAGTTTCTTCAAGAATTTTTCCAGAAGACTGCTGTGGTTGCTGGAGTGAATAAGATCTGTACTTGTTTATGTGTCATTTCAACGGACACCTGAAAAGAAAAATATGATCTTTCACTCTGGAACAAGAAGAAACCAAAGCATACTCCAAGGAAGAATTAAAGCAAAGCACTGTATGCAGACGTGCAACTTACTACTTGAACCAAGAAGAGATACCCATCAACAAGGAAGATTATCTGCAAAACTTGGAACTAAAAAGACTTCATCTGGTGGGAACATCAACAGCACCATTCTGCTCTGCAGCCTCCGATTTCTTCCGTTCAAACAAAAGATTGGCTGCTAGCTTCTGCAACATGAAACCTATCCCTCAAAATAATTAAGGCAGTTGACATAAATACAAAAAAATAAAACAAACTGAGGATTTCAGTCATGTGAAGAAGGGGAAAGGGAAGAAAGGATTTTACCGCAGGAGTTGAAATTGAAATTAAAGAACCCTGCAACAGTAGATAAGCAGTAGTTTGGGCAGTAGTAGAGTTGAAGCATGGTGACAATAATGATGATGACGATGATGATTAGAAGTCCCTAGTACAGCAGGCAGCATGTATTCAACATTGAGAAATAGCAGGGCCCTGACTGAACATTTCAACCCAGAGCAACTAAAATGCAGGTTCACCGAAAGCTTGACAAGGGAAAACAACTTGCAAAAGGATACTTTATATAACAAACTGGACAAAAAAAATAAATCACAGAAACCAGAAAGATGGGTTTCTGGAAAGATGAAATGTTCACATTGGATTTTACCAATTGTGACAATATTTTCAGATTTTTATACAAAGCAGTAACGTGAAATTCAGAGTTAAGTCTGTCAACTGAATTGCATTCTCAGAAGAACACAATGAACATGAAAAGAAATCTGTACATCTCCAATAACCAGAAATGAATTTACAGACTGCTTCGTCGTCCAACCAAATATCGAAGGAACTGGCCCATCACTTGAGGCAGGTTATCTATCTGCATCAATGTTATCATCAGCAGAAGACATCTGTCTACTCTCTGACAATGAAAGATGCCTGGGCTTTCCTGAGCCTGCTTCTACAAGGCCTTCTGATGATAAATTTAATACACCAGTTCCAGATGATGACCCCAAAAAGTGCCGAACTGGGGCCTCAGCTGAAGATGATGTTGAGAGACTGTATGTGAAAATTCCCATGGGGTGGTCAAACTTGCAGCTTGGACCAAACTTGCATGTACCGTAACGAGAGTAGAAGATGCACAAAGGTTCTCCCTGTTGAAGTTTGGGAACCAGCTTCATCAATTTCTTTATGAACTAAAAAGAACAATACACACACACACGCGCACACACACCAAATCAAGAAAATTATTACTGAAACTCAAATGATCATGCACAGAAACAGCAGGTAACTAAACTGATCTTGTAAGTTAACCCCCAAAAAAATTCACATAAATTAAGAAAATAAAATCAGTGCGAAGAGAGAATCGAGCAATTACTATTTTTTGTGTGTTCATCCATCTGTTCGCTGGTCTCTTGTGTTATTTTAAGACATACCTGGCCTGCTTGGATCATGATTACTGAGCAAAAGGCCAAAACATCTTTTTTTTTTTAATTTTTGGGCTTGTTCCCTTGCAATACAATGGAATTGCATTTTCCAAACATAGTTTGGACAAATGCCCCATTGCTTTTACATATTTCCAGGTTTGTATGGGTAAGCAATCAAGATCAACATTCAGACATGCATACATATGCAGAAGTGTGCAGAAAAATGCAAAGAACAGCCATTTCCAAAAAATTAAAATTTCTAGATCTTCTCCAAATGCGAGAGCTCACTATTTAATAATCTGACTATCAAAAAGGTATACAAATTGATCTGTTTCAATTTTTCGTTTGCTTCAGCAGATTAGACAGTAATTGTGCATAACATAGGGGCCCACTAAATGCGCAAAAAGCATTAGTTGCTCAAGTTGATATAAAACTGATGCTCCAAGGTCACATGGTACAAAATTCTTTTTGCAGCAACTTTTAATTTATATGTTATTCTGAAGCAATGTCATCAGTTATTAGTTCAGATGTACAGATAAGAGACAACCAGAAGCAATTTCATTAAAGGCCATGCAAGTGAAGGAACCACAAAATTTAACTGAAAAAACTCCATTGGCGTTAAATTATGAGAAGAGGCACTAGCCATTTGCTAAATTAGAGAACACCAAATTCAAAGATGGAGCTCATCACTTGTGTAGCTTACCAGACGTAACGGGAGACCTATGGGACTCAACACACAGTCTGGAACAGGAAGTAGTCTTTCTCTTGGATGATGGAACCTACAAACTGCACCAAATTTACAATCTCCAGTTTTCATGTAAAACAGGCATTCAGGCTGGCCAGGTCGCTCAGGAAATACATTCTCCCTCTGCAACCCATAAAACCCTACAGGAACAGAACCAGAATGAAATGGAGACATTGTCTTTCGAGATCCTGAATTTTCAGGTTCACCCTGGCGTGAGGATCCATAAATTTGATTGTTTCCTGCTGTTCGCTGCAGGTTCTCAGAAGAAGAAACTGACCCCAGCTGACCCTGAAAACAGGGCATCCCATGATTATGTTGCCACATCTCAAATGTCACAAATTTTATCCAGCAAAATCAAACTTGTTTTATATTCGAAAGGAAATGATCATATCAAAAGCTATATGGCTAAACATAAACTATTGAAATATTAAGATAACCAAAATGAATCCTTATGGGCCGTATGTGCAGCAGCAAAAGAAACTAATTATGCAACTCACATCAAACCATATTTGTATCTAACCTAATTGCGCAAATAGGGAAGCCTCGAACACCATAATGTTTACAAATTAAAATATAAATCATCTGTGCATATGATTTTGTACTGCAAAATACAAGTTGTATCACATCCATGAAATAATAATAATATCTAAAAAAGAAGATCCTATTATCAAAATAGAGTTGGGTGTTTGAAATGAAATGTGCAAGCAGATTCATGCAAGGAAAAAGTGAGTAGAGTTGATAATTCTAATGATTCCTTTGAAGTATTAAGTTGTACCAGTCTTTCCAAGAATGCTAGAAGCCATCTTTCTGATTTGAAGGAAAGCTTGTAAAACAAGAATTGCCATACAAATACAACGAATCACAATTTAGTAATTTTCTTTCTCCCTATATCAATTTTAATATTGAAGCAAGACTGAAGACCATGATTCATTTAAGCTCTTTCCAGTGACATTGCTTGCAATCAATGCTATACAGAAACTTAATATATGCTACAGAATCTGGTAAAAGAGGGTACAGAAAGCTTACGCTGTATGCATTCCAACCAGGAACTGACACCATCCCCTGAGGTAAAAGTAATGGTGCATAACTTGAAGGAGCTTGCCAGCGTGGGCTGGAAATAAACGATGCCCTAGACCAGTTAGTAATTCCTCCAGCATAAGACTGTTGACCAGGAGTAGTCGGAGATTGAACAGTAGGATAAACAGGAGAGCCACGCAATGAAACCATCATGTTGGTTGGCTGAGGATGGTGAAATTTACAAGTTCTTTCAAACTTGCATTGTCCACTTCTCAAATAATAAGCACACTCACTCTCATTCTGTGGGGAAGACAGCAAAACAGCGAAATAACAATACAAATATCAGCCAACCTAAGAACAAGAAGAATAAAAACAAACAAACTATTATCTCCATCTCAGAAACAGAAGATAGTAGCAGAACTACAACATTCCTCAATAACATGGATCCAACATGTTTATGGCCATTATGTGCTATCTTGATATATAAATTATTGATTACACAAAATTTTGTTTCTTTACTTAAAGCTGATCTATAGTGTCAATCAGGATATTCTGCCTGCCATTGATGATGAAGTTTTAGATGTACAATCTGCTACATAGTATCTTTTTATTCCATAGTTTATAAATAAATGTAGATGATGCCATGCTTTCATCCATTATTGTGCACTTGCTAAAGTCAGCCAACCAAATTATTCATATTCAGGGGAAGGTAAAATAAGAGTTCAAAATGTCCCAAAACTTAATCATGCATCTGTATCAAATTACATAAAAGTATTATAAGGAAAATGTAGACTTCAAACCGGGCGTAATGGATAGCCCAGAATATTTAAGGAGACTCTTCCAGCAATCCCAGCCTTGTCTCTAGGATGATGAAACTTGCATGTTGCTCCAAACTTGCACGTTCCTGTCTTCAGGTAGTACTGAAGTTGTTCAAAGCAGAATATTAGTTTCCCAAACTCAAGATGCGGAATTAAAATGTACATTTTTTCTACATACACATACAGGCCAACAAAAAAAATATACCTATGCCATGCCTCAAATTTGCACCCAATTAAATGTCAACTGAATTAGATCTCTTTTTTAATACTGTGCCCTTCACAAGAAGCATTTGCTCGATGCAAGCAAAATATGCCCCTCTAAACCACTGTGCCTCTATGAATATATAATATATTTATTTGTAGACAACATATCCCCTTGTTGCATGTTGTTTTCTATTTTAATAAACATTTGATATTGACTTCTTTTATGACTGTTTTTCTATGGCAAGAATACACGGTTTAACCGTCTTAATATTTTCAAATTCTAAAAGTATAATCTTCCATACAAGAGAAGAAAAAATGTACAACAGCATCACCTTAACAACTTGGACAAACATAAATTGAGTTGGAGAACTTTTCAAGACAAAGTATTATCAGCAGAAACCTACCAAATCACACTAACTTAACACGTTAAGGTTCCATCAAGATTTCAATACAATACAGCCAAAACATGAGACTTTATAATATGTCAACAAAACAATATTTTTGTGATATCAACAGAATGAATAATGGTACCAGAAAATGAGTGCAAATGAGATGTATTACCACTATATGACAATAAGAACATTATAGGTCGCAAGGAATAGAAAACATTGTTGATTGATCATTTTCAACCTCAAACATTGCCCAAATCCTTGATTCTACTGCCTAGTTCACATCACTAAGCTTAAATTTTCAAAATAGAGCCAAACAAGCCAAATAAAAATCATCTCACCATTCGCATTGTTTTTGGCCATAATTGAAATAACTACAGACAAATGATGTTTATTGTTATCCTTCAGTGATAATGACAGCCTAGTGACCACTATTATGTTGATATAGATATGACTGTACAATTTTTATGTGACTCAATTAAATTTTCCCCATAAGTCAGAACATGTCACAGTGATTGCAAAGATGCTGCTCTTCAAAAAGGTTTTAACGAATTATGGAATTAGGAAAAACCTTAAGAACGCTCACTGTAAGCACCTAACATTAATTTGGATGCATACAATTCTAGTGTAATACCTACAGATTCTTAATGTTAATTTAAAACATGCTTCTGCGTGCCCAACCTAGTTTCTTCAATGTTTTCAGTAAAAATGAATCAACATAAATAGAATAATAATGTTGTCATTTATAAAAGTGGAAGAATAATTACATGCCTGGCATTCAGGTTGTCCTACTCGTTCTGGGTACTCCCCCTTTATCCTTGCTGTTGCAATAGCCTGGAATTTAAAAATAACCTGAATGAATATATCAAACTCCAAAGAGCTAGCAAATACAACATGGTATGGTATTTAACAATTATCTTCAAGCTTTTAGTGGAATACAGTAAACAAGAAATAGCATTGATCCATAAAGTATGCCAATGCACAAAGAAGCACATGAAACATGAGTGTTTGAGGGTGAGCAATTGGTTGGTTTTGCACATGAGCATAAATGCATGTTAGAGCATCTGTGTCTCTGTATGTGAAAAACTAATTGAAGAGGAGAAAATAAAAAATGAATAAATAAATAAACTAGCAAACAGCCCAGAGAAAAAAAATTTCAAAGATTCTTTGCTGAGGATATTAACACTCATCATAATCCAAAGCCAGGCAAGATAGCTGCATGCTTTTGTTTCTATTCACTTGACAAATAAAATCAGGCTACAATTCACTGGTGTCAGCCAATAAAGAAGGGGAATTAAAGGAATAATTATTAAAAAAAAATAAAACTAATCTACATGCACAATATATGTCAAAACACAATAGATACCACATCCTTCTATAATAAAATAGTTTTGGGATGTGTTAAATACTTCAATAGTTACTTTTGATTTCTCATAGGATATAAAAACACTTCTGTACAACAATTTATAAGAAGCAAAAGATAGTGCAACAATTTATGTGCCTAACCCTTTAACTGCCTTTGTTAAAGCTATGTTAAGAGAAGAAAAAAGGCTGTACATGAATACAGTTAATAGCATAGGGCACTGATATTTCATTTGTATATCATTTACTCTTGAGTTCATAAGAATATATCCAAACATGCTTCAGCTTATACCAGCTTCCGGTTAGGAGGATGATTAAATCGACACGTTGCACCAAATCTACAAAGGCCTGTTCTCATGTAGTAAGAACAGTCTGGCTCCCCAGGTCGCTCAGGTAAGGCATACGATTCCATTGCTTCATTTGTTCTCAAGCTCATTTGCCACAAAGCATCTAAAATACCACAAAATGAGTGGTTCAGAACACTAAATGCATACTTTCATTTGCCAAACGATAAGCTATATAATATTGGTGTGCAGATCCACATAATCTATATCCAAGCGATATTCACATTTTGAGGTACTGTTCTCAGATTTAAGAGATGCTTGGTAGTCTCAAAGGGAAGTCCTCAAAATGTAAACGATTTGCTGTTTGCATGAAATAAATGGGACATAAAGGCATTGATCCACCAGAAAAAATGACAGCTACTAGCTTTCCCATCTGCACACCTTTAAAATAGCTTGGTTCTTGGAAAGGAAAAAAAGAAAACAGAAAAGAAAAAGAAAAGAAAAACAATGAACATTTTATTTACAATTACTTTAAAAAAAAAAAAGAAAACCATTTAAAAGCACTTTTTTCTCATTTTCTCTGAGATCCAAACTTCACCAAGCTACAATTTGGATATTCACCACGTTATTTATTAAAATATGACATTGTAGAAAGAATCTCTAATCTTCCTTCCATTCACAAGGGTGAATAGTGGTTGCCTCACCACAAGCACAATTCTATGAAAACAAGCAATACATCCATCTCGAAAAATGGCACCCATTAAATACTTTGAATTCAATCAAGTAGAACTTGTGTCAAAGAAAAACACAAGCCAATAAAAATCAAAGAAAATATAAACAAACTGACATTAAACTCATATATCAACACTAAACGAAATTGGAAGTTACATCAGTAAAGAAGAATCGACCATAAAACAATCTACAATGAAATAGCAAGCTCAGTTTGATGGCATAGGAAAAAATGTCTCGAATTCTTTACCATTTTGGAACATCAACAGCCACCTCTGAAGAAAACCAGTTCAAATAAACAATTGTTCCACTTAATTATTTCACAACCCTTACTGTCTGATTAAAAAAACACCATTGGTCCCATTATTTGGAGATCAAATAATGAACAAAGACAGTTTTAACTATTATAGTACAATACAAACGCATACACACAAAAACAAGTATATAATTAGAAGTAAAACCATATTCGAAATTTCATGAACTTTTCTTTGGCCTTTTGGAATCAATCAAACTATAAGATAATCATGATGTTTTCTTAATTGTCTTTATTTACTTACAAAACTTGACCCAAAATTTAATGCATACAAAATGGATCATAAGAACAAATATTTCAGAGCAAGTAACTGAACACAAGACCAATTACCGATTAAGACCGTTTCTAGAACAAGATAAAAGCACCAAGCCCTTCTACTTTTAGAAAACAGTAAAACAGAAACAAAAACAAAAGCATCTAAATTGCTTTTAAAAGTTTTTAAATAGTAAAGAAAACCAAATTCTAACCACCGATCGATCATAGAATTCAACAGGTAAAAGGACAAAATGGAGGAATCACAAAAAGAAACCGCCATCACCCAAAACTATAAGTAACAGAGAATGATTAAAAAAAAAAATGAACAGAAAGATAACGATTTTCACCAATGATCAATCATCAAAGGAGCAAAAAGAGAATTCGTCATAAAAACAAAACCAGTAAAACTGCATTTAAATTTTCAAACGAATCACCAAAAAAAAAAAGGCAGAATCGATAAGCGGACATAATAATGAAAATAATTAATTGAATTCGATTATATAATTTAAAAAAAAAATTAAAATAAACAAAACCTTGGCTAACCAAAGACGGTGACAGTGAGGGCACTTCGGTCACAGCAGCCCCTCGGGACATCGGAATTCCGTCTTCAAATTCCATTCTCATTCCATCAGCGCTCTATCACTCTATAATTCCCCTCCGGAACCTCCATTTCCCTCTGTCACCGCCACTTCCACCAACTCCGACTGTCACTCTATCAAATCCCTCTCCAAAAATTTCAAAAAAAAATAACAAACTTCCGGAATACAAGAGAGAAAACGCAGCGTTTTCTTTCTTCGGACAGTGCAAGAGAGGTAAGGAGAAAGAGTAATAGTTTTCTGTTTTTTAATTATAATTTTTAATTTTTTCGTTTATTTTCCAGTGAGAGAGAGAGAGCGTTCTCTTCTCCTCTCCACAAAAACAGAACAAAAAGAAAAGAGAGAATAAAAACCAACCGTCCGAACCAGACAGCGCCCTTTTTCTCACCCGCGTTTTGCACTAAACGGACGACAATCCGTCTCCCCATTCTCCCTTACAACGCGTGGAATAACTCGCGCTCTTGTTCCGACACGTCATGCTATCGGATGTCTTCGATCTCTCGTTATTAAATAGTTCTCGGCTTTATTCGGTCCCGATTGCCAATGCCGAAAAAATAATATAGTTCCAACGTGGCGGAAAGAGAGAGGGCGAAGGTGTCATTTTTGTGCACGCGCGCAAGTGACAGTGGAGTCGAACCGGGTACCAGAATCTCGGACCGGTTCATACAACGGTCTTTTACTATTTCCAGGTGATTTTCTTCTACGTTCCAGTAACTGCTCTCTCATTTCTAACAACTATTTTTGGCTGCATGGTTTCAGTTTTTATTTTATTTTATATTTTAGAATTTTTTTTTTTTTTTTGCATAATTAAAGTTATTTTTCAATTAATTTAATTCGTAAAGGTAAATATTAAACTAGAATAAAAATTATTTATCACATAATTAAAAACAAAGTACAAATGAATGATGCGGAAAATCTCGAATTTGTTATAGTCAGTTACTATAGTTAAATTTGACAAGTTAACTAACAAGGATAACTTGAAAAGACAATATTGCCCCAGCCAAGTAAAGGGATTATGTATAAATAAAAAAAAAAAAAAACTCCATTGATATTAAGGGCTCTTTTGAAAATAGCAATTAACATTATATAACTACTTAATTAAGAAATATAAATACTTATTCATGCATCAGCGGATTATTTTATTTAAAAGTGTTTATCAAATTTAATTAATAATTACGATAATATTTAAATTAGCACATAATTATATATTAATTAAAATATCATTTAGAGTGTTTTAGGAGTAACACTGAGCATTTTAATGAATTTTTCTTAAAATATGTTAAACAAAAAGCGCCAAACTATATAACCACTCATGCATTGTAACAGTTTTTCTTAGCACTTTGAAACTCACCCTTAGAGTGATTAAAAAAAAATTATATCCCCTTTTTTTTCCTTTAAAATGTAATACATTGAGAGGGCAATAATATTTTTTAAATTCATAAATACTAAATGCATGAATTGAATTGAATAAAATTGTCGATAATTAAATTTGTTATTTATTTAAGATTTATTAATAAATGCAAAATAAGGTTAAAATACCATTTTAATTTTAATGAGTCCTTGAAATTCTACAATTAGTAACGTAAAGTTTGGCCTCCCGTAATATACAAGTCAAAATCAATTTTTCTTTTTGCATGACTAATTCTAATTAGCATAAAAGTTTTTGGCTACTTTCTTTGTTGAGTTGAAAAATATCAGTGTTGGTGTGGTTATACATAGAAATAAAAGATTTAAGTTTAGTTTAATATCAAATAAAAGACCTTCCTAATGTTAGTTTGGTTATGTTAAAACTTCCATGTCTATCACAAACGAAATTTATGTGTATTTTTTTTCAAAAAAAATTAAAAAGAGAAAAGTCAATGAATACGGTAGGTCATACATACATGCATTCGTGCATACATTACATTCATGTCAATAGGTCACTAACACTAACTAAATTCAATTCGTGATAAGTAAAAATCTACATGTAGTAATTGAATAAAAAATATTCTTTGTAAACATTTTTGTAAGTAATTATGTGTTTTGAAATTTATCATATTAATTATGATTTTTATTTCATGTCATACCATAAACATGCATGGTATATTAATATATATTTTATATATAAAAAAAATTAAAATACTTAGCGGGCTTAAAAAATTTATAATCTATTATAATTTTAAGATATTCAAAGATTTTTGCACATAGTGAATTTGGCTG
This sequence comes from Swietenia macrophylla, assembly GCA_032401905.1. Taxonomy (NCBI): domain Eukaryota; kingdom Viridiplantae; phylum Streptophyta; class Magnoliopsida; order Sapindales; family Meliaceae; genus Swietenia; species Swietenia macrophylla. Next base: position 1,242,344 of record CP135569.1, on the reverse strand, counting down.
TATTTTACCATCTATTTATTCTTTAATTAGAACTTTTGCACTTTTTGTTTGTTATTTATATTGGAATGGCATAGTTTCATTTAGAGATTTATTGTTGTTGGTTTAGAGATTATTTGATCAGATTTTATGTTTACAAAGTTTCAATAAGTATTGAATTTTTCTTACACAAATGTGTTATTTGATTAGTTTAATCGTTCTTTAACCCTTCGAGTGAATTACTACATATATGTATTCTTTAATCTCGATTACATATATGTATTCTTTAATCTCGTGAGTCTGCTTAAAATTAATTATTTGAATAACAGAAAATTAAATAAAAAATAAATGCTCAAATAAAAGATAAATAAAAAATTAATTAATTAAATTTTCTCAATTATAAAATTTATTGTAAATTTAAAATATTCTTTTGAATTTTTTACAAACGAAAATTATGAAACAATTTAGATATTTTTCATTAAGATGTCAATTATTTTTTATTCGGACGTAAAATAACTTAAATAATGTAAATATCTAGTAATAAGTTAAATTTAAATTTTGGGCCACAAAAAAGAACGCCTTAAAAAGTATAGAATTAAAATTATCGTAAAAATATATTATGTAAATCAAATATATCAAGACATACATTTCAAGTGGTGATAAGTAGAATGGGATCCACGTTCACATGAAGCCAGGATTTAAATGTCTTCGTCGAAACCAACAAGTGTTTTCTATAGTTATACCTTTTGTTATTATTAATATCAAAATAAACTTGAATAAGATTACAAAATAACATAAAATTTTCTAATTAAAATAATATTGGAAAGGATTTTGTGGATCACATCCTTCTTCTTCTTCTTCTTCTTTTTTTTTTTGGCTTTTTTTACTTTGCATGAGATTTATGTTATATGAGTCTCCTTGATATACAAGAGTTTTGTTAAATTGTCTATTAAATTTAAATTCATTCTTATTTTGTACTAAATTTATATTATATCGTGTTCAATTTTTAAAAAATTGTTAATAATCCATTAGTCTATTAAATTCGTATAATGTTGTGCTTTACTTTTCTCTAAACTTTCTTTGTTCTTAATTGTTTTTGGAAAAAAAAAATATTAAAATCAAAATCATTAGAATATTATTAAATTTAACTTTTATAAAATGATTGTTATTATTGACTTTCATAATTTTAAATTATTTTTAATAGTTTAAAATAATTAATCGTTTTTTCATGTCGATTTGTATATTGTTAAAAATAGAATTTTTGATTCTAAAAGGTAAACTTAACTCAAATTCACCTAAATTTTCATGTTGTGTTGACTGACTAATTTTGTGTCAAGCCTATGATGTATCGCCACAATTCAATCTATTTGACATCTCTAAGCACAACAACTGTAATATAATCATTGAAAATGTTTTATGTATTTTGTTAGATTGTCTAAATTAATAGCTTAAAAAAGTACAACACACAATTTTATAAATATAATAAAAAGTTTAAAAAATCTAATAAAAGATTTAAGAAAGTTAAACGATTTAAGTCTTATTCAAGGTTGATAATATCTAAAATAATAAGAATTGTCATTAGAGATCAATTCTTCAATTTTGGAGGAAAAATTGATTTGAATTTGGAATGTGATAAGTTCCCTTTTGTGAACTCCTTTGTCGATCGAAATAGAAATATTTAAACTTCAAAACATTTAGATCTATACATAAATATTTAAAATCCCAAAAATACGAGATTTTAGTCATAAAATGAATAAAAAAAAATTGTGTGCGGGTTAAATAAATAAGGGAAAGTTATTTATAGTCTAAAAAATACTCCGAATACTTGTCTTTTATCTCTCTATACACCGAAGACATCAAAGAATTAAGAAAATCTTTGTGCACCATAATTTTTAACTATAACTTCTGTTAGAAGTTTAGTTTGCGATCCATGATTTTTTTTTTCCTTTGTTCTGCTCATCAACGATAACTTGTTGTAGTTAATTTTTTTTACTTGTTACAATTTTTTTACGCAATAACTTATGACACACAAAATAATATTTAAGCAAAAAAGAACTAAAACGATCAAAGCAGGCTCAAGGTGCCTGTCTTAAGTCATAGAGAGCTCTCTGAAGCTTGCACACATGTGTTGGATATTGAGAATCAATCATCCTGGCAGGTTGTTTCAGGTATATCTTCAGAAATTAATCCTGTAAAAATGCATTTTTGACATGGAGCTATTGAATAGACCATTTCTGAACAAGGGCAATAGTGAGAATCAAACGTATAGTTCCTAGTTTAATAAGAAAGAAAGTCTCTGTACAATTTATCACATCAATTTGATGGTAATCCTTTGCAGCTAACCGTGCATTAAGTCGATCTAGTGAGCCATCAGGTTTGAGTTTTGGCTTAAACACCTATTTTGATCTAATAGCATGCATGCCAGGAGACCGAGGAAGAAACTGCTAGTTCTAATTTTATGAATTGCAATAAGCTCCTTATCATCGTAGCTTTCCATCCTGAATGATTTAAAGCAGCTCGAATATTATGAGGCACACGAGGAATGGTGGAAATTAAGGTAGTCAAGGCATTTTTTGGATTTGGTTTGACCATTCCAAGATGGGAACGAGTGATCATAGGATACTCATGCCTAAACTGGAGCTGTGAGTTGTGAACAGGCTGGTTCACTGGCGTTGGGAGGGAATCGGGTGGTGAAGAAATATACTTGTCGAGCACATGATCCAGATTAGATATGGTTTGATGTGACGATGTAATCAAATTGGAGGTTATGTCTCGGATTAGTGATAAAAAATCTTCGGATGGGGAAAGATGATTACTTGGTGTTGTGGAAGGAGATGGTTATTCTGATACAATGTAAGGAGAGTGACTTTTCTGTCATGTCTTGGTCCACAGATTCGAGTGTGTAACATCCGCTAAACACCAGTGTAAAGTATACTTTTTATTGGTATTTTACATGAATGTGTAAGGCTTTTATTGTCTTACAAAATCAAACCACATAATATATACATATCAAAAATATAAAATATATAATATTTACAAATGTAATGTTTTATAAACTAAATATCTCCAAATTTTTTTTTCTGATCTCTTCTGGGAAATGCACACACACATTACCGAGAAGCACTAAATAGCTAGTATAATTTCTGACAAAATGCATGCCACAAAATCTGCCCTTGGAGAGTGCGGACTAGTAATTCTTATGTACTCGTCAAATTTAAAAATATTTTGAAAAAAAAATAAGTACTAAATTCAGTGAATAGATGGATTTTAGTAGTATAAAAATATATCATAATTCCAATTATTCAACTTTACAAATCAAAAATGAAATATTAACAATATTTCATATTAAAAAAGGGGCATGTGGATAAATTATTAAAATTCATGGGTTTTTTTAGAAACTCTCTCTCAAGACATCTCCTATTGCACACTTGATTGATATTTTAGGACCTATTAACAAATTATTTTATATATTCATATGCAAGAAAATTATTGAACTTACTCTTTAACATTAGTCTGAATAAGAAAGTATAGTTTCAAATATTATATCATAGATGACGCTCACTTCTTAATTATATCATAAGTGATAAAAAAAAAATAATTACTCTCATATTTTATCTCTAATAAGAAGGAAAGTGTACATATCTAAGTAAGCATGTATCAATATCTATGCACATATGCATTAGTAATTGAGTATTTACATTAAAGTTTCAAAACATGAAATCGTACACATATTTTCACATCATATTCATCAAGCTAGACATCACAGGTAACCCACACAATTTCAAACTATAATTTTTTTTTAAAATTCACTCTTACACTGACAATTATAAATTTATATTTATGAGACATTCATAAATTTAATTTCATAAAATAATAAAAAATTTAAATTTATCTCATCGAAAAGCATTGAAAATAAATCTATATTTTTAAAACATTTAAATTTATTTTATTGAAAAATATTGAAAATCCATTTATCTACTTACAATTTGTGAAAGGGTAAACACTTCTAAAATCCAATCTCTTCGCTGAATAGGATTCCCTTCTGCTGTATCAAAACCTAGATACAATTTGTTCACATACAAGGTATTAATACACTATTTTTATTTTAAATACATGACCTTGATGCAATGTATGCAATATATTCTTAGTTAATATTTATCAAGATATCTAATTATGGTTTTTATTTACCAAACCAAAACTATATTACATTTATATCACAAAATACTTAGCATCATTATGTCGATCTATAGAACATACCTTACCAAGTTTAATCATTCAAAATATTAATGTCTATAATTTCATTTCATGTATAAACTAAGAATCTTACCATTTCACATCATTTAATATCCTACGATAACCACTCTATACATAAACTTAAAACCATTTCCCATTTCAATTTCATCCTAAGTATCCTTACCATACACTTATAGAAAAATGGCTTATTAGGCATCCAAATATAATCAATTATGCACAACATCATCATTTATATATATTTTAAATTAATTACCAAAGATTACATAAAACAATTCACTTTTATCTACACCTGCCCACCACATTTTGCTATTTCTGCAAAAACAATAAGTACCAATTTTTTCGCAATTAAAAACTTCATATTAGCTACCATCTTAAGCTTCCAACACAAACTTTCTATGCTCAAAATATAAAATAATGTAGCACTCAAAATACACCCCAAAACAAGGAAATTGCTATAGAATAAATTATACCAACATAGTACATAAATTCTCCACTAATAATTACTTAGTATTCAACCTAAAAAAAATCATAATTAAATACACCAAATAAGTATATAAACTGAATATTTTCAATACCAAAATCCATCTCCGATTTCCTCCAAAAATTCAATCATTTCGGCATTCGAATAATGCTTACAAATGCATCACCACAACTTTGTGCATTATTATCATAAAACATGAACTAATTATCGTTTGACATAAACATATGTTCATCTACATACTCTTAACATCAATCAAATACCAAGATATGATTATCAAGTCATCAATTTCCACCATATATAAAATCATACACAAGAACACACATACACCAAATTTTTGGCCACCCTAAGTTTCTTAAATTCAAAATCTAAATCATGTATTCTAATTATTTCTAACATGATTTTAAGATTAAAATAAAGTTCAAGAAACTCACCACAAACCTTCTAAGCACAAGTCTCACTTGGAATATTTCTTGAACTTCTCCCGGGTGAAAATCAAGAGAATCTTTGGTGTATGGTTTGTTTTCTTTGATTTTTTTCCTCAGGAATATTCCTACAATTTTTCTAAGCTAAAATCTTTGGTTCTTCATGAGTGAAAGTGGAGGCCAAGATGGGAGGAGAAGGAGAAATTGGTGGAAAATGGTAGAAAAATGAAGAAGTTTGTAGAAATTTGTAGAATTTGTGATTTGGCTTAACTAAGCAAATTTGATCAAAATATATTTAGCTCATTTTAAAATTTATCCTTAATTAAATGTGAAAAATAAAAAATAACCTTACTAAAAATACATTTTCATTCTACATCGATGGCTAATTCAATCACCAAGCTACGAAAATAACCTTAAGGAATTAAAGATAACATTACTAAGGTTTTAACAATTATACAACATAAGACATAATCTAGAATCATGAAATTTAACATTTAAGCACATAAAGAAATTCTACACATCTTATGCCTGGATTCCATATCAATTCAGCATGCATATGCTCAATATAATGTTTTTACATGCCTAAAATATCATAACGTGTTATGAATGAATATGTAATACATCTAAATAGTTTCAAGAATTTACTATGAGTTCTATATTGTCGTAATGGTCAGGAATTTAATGGCAAAGCACTCATACATGATGGTATCTCAGTAGGTGAAAATTGTCCTGCAGAATTAACATGGTTAGTTATTGATTATAACCAGGAATCAAACATTGATAAAACATGAGAATTTGTAGAATTTTCCCAGTAGAGTCTGGGGAACACCTTCTTATCAAAAACCACATGGTGTGACACAAACAAATTTTTGCTTATCGATTGAAAGCATTTATATCCTTTATATGTATCACTATAGCCCATAAAAACACGACACTATTTTACGATCAAACTTTTTTTTATTTTTCTTTTTGTCCCACCCCAATGACTATTAGTGTAAAGCAATTTGAAATATGATGTTTCAAAATTGAGTGCAGATAAAGGAAAATGATTAATCAGATATACAGTCATGAATGCTTGAATCCATAAAAACAAAGGAGCTCCACTATGAAATAGCATGGTCATACCTAATTCTCTGATAATTTTGTGACGACGTTCTACCATACCTATCTGCTCTAGAGTATAAGGGCAAGAAATTTGATGAATTATGCTTGTTGCAAGAAAATGAGAAGACAGTTTCTTATTAAAAAAATCACCTCCTCCATCTGAATGGAAAACTTTGATGTGTGTGTTGTACTTTCTTGCGACATATTGCTCAAATGCAAAAATAAGCATTAACAAATTCAAACTTATTATGTAATGGTATTGTCCAAGTATATTTAGAAAATCATCCACTAAATAGGCATAATAACGAAATTTCCCAATAGATAAAATAGGATCAGGGTCCTACGAATCACAATGAATTTTGTCAAAAACAATAGTATTTGATTGTTCAGAAGGAGAAAGAGGTAATCCACTAAGCTTCCCTAACTGACAACTATCACAAAATTGTTGAAGTTTTGGAACTCCTAAGACATCGGTGACCCATTTATTTTTTAATAACTGTAAAGTGGAAGCCTGTGGATGTCCAAATATTGATGCCACACTTCTGCCATGTCGGTTTTGTGCCTATTAGGGAAATGAAGTTCCGGCGAGTTGGAGAAACATAAAGATCACCCTTACGTGTCTCTATTGTCAAATTTTGTCCTATTGTCCAGTCCTTAACACGAAAATTGGCATAAGAAAATTCACAGGTGACAGGAAATTAAGTTGTTAATTGACTAACAGAGAGTAATGTTTTGTTGAGTCAGGAACAAATGAAACATTTCGAAGTCGTTAAGTGATTTTTAATTTTTTGTTTTATAGTTAAATCACATATATCACTAAATTGTAGAGAGGATTCATTTCCAATTAAAACAGTACCTGTTCCTTTAGATTTTCTGAGATTAATAAGCATATACGACTAACCTATCATGTGTTTGGATGCACCTGTGTCGGATGTCCATTCAGTATCAACTATTGTATTACCTAACGTAAGAGCTGCTAGTGCTTGAGGAATATCGTGCTGTGTAGTTGTCTTTTTTGGCACCCACCAACAAATTTTGGAGATATGTCCTAGTGTTCCGTAATACTGGCACCGTTCTTCATGATACATCTCTTTCAATAGGTGTAATCCGACATGCATTGGGTAGAAGAGGCCAACGTGTCTTGAAACTAGGTCCCAAATTGTGACTGAGATTCTTGTTGTTGTTTCGCGGTTGTTAAGCTTGGAGCCGTGTCCAATTGAGTTAAAGGACTGTGATCCACGATAAGCAGAAGAGGATTTTTGTGGTCTTTGTTGCTATCCAAAAAATGCTAGTTGAAGTTCAAGCTGCTGAGAATGACTATCTGTATGTCCAGAACACTAGTTGCACCTTTGATCAAAACTCTGAAGCTGGGAAACAAATCTAAATAAGTTGTAAGGAGACAAAAACTTTCTCTTTATCTGACACTGGTTTGCTAATAATTCTAATTTGTCACAAACTTTTAAAAGTTCTTATATGCTCACCAATAGTTTTATCTTCCTCCTTGCGTAAATATGTTACCTATTGTCTTAGTGTAATTCCCTTTCTTGAGAATCGTATGCATACTCATTTTTTAAGGCTTCCCAAACTGTATGAGCTGTGTCTAGGCCTATAACGAGGCCAAATGCTTCCTCTGAGAGTGTCCTGATGAACTACCCTCAACGTAGCCTATTAGATTTTTGCCATGCAAGAAATGCATTTGTTGATGTTTGTGTCTGTTTTCTAGCTGTTGTGGTAAGATGGCCAACAAGCTCTTGGCTTTCAGTAAAAGCCAAGGCTCGTTCACGCCATAATGGATAGTTGGAAGTGGTGAGACACAGTGTAATGAAATTACCAACATTGAGGGAAAGTGAAGACTCGGTTTTTACTTGAGGGGTACTGTGTTGAAGAACTGGGATATTGTGTATATAGTGCTCAATTCTGCTCTGATACCAAGTAGAAAAACATAAATTGGAAGTCAAAAATGGACTCTATTATTTCTAAATGTTCTCGCTTAAAAAATGTGAGCACACACTCTAGATGTTACAAAGACCTTGTTTAAATAAGCTAAGCTTGGCTAACTACTCAGCACAAAATTTGCATAAAAAATAATTTAACTAAACTATCTGACTGGTATGGCTTATTTGAATTGCTACTGTGAACCAGTGGTTAACATGGATGCAATCTCTTTAGATTCGAAATCCTGTGGATTTGTTATGATCTTACGCGTAATTGTTACGTCTTCTTGGACTCCCATTCATTTTGAACAAGCTGGACTTAGAACTCTGTTGTGACTCAGAGTCTCTCCACCAATTGATAATAGAACATGTGAAAGTGCTTCCTTATTACCCTGATTGTGAAGACATGCCACCTTGTGGCTCTAAGATTTTGAGCTTTCCTTATCTCTCCTTTGATTCCCATAGTTTTTACTACTGTCATGCCTTGACCTTAGAAATTGACACGTAACAATTACCATATATCTTTGAATCTTGAGAGTTCACGAGATTTAAATAAAAATTTTAAAAAATATAAAACATAAAACACTACTTACAAACAAATACAAATCAAATTATCATATACATCTCATTACATCAAAATATATCAAATTTTGTTCAAGCATTCTTACAACATCCCAAATGATGAAAATATAAAAATGTAAATCCTCTTAATTCGCGCAGCTAAAATATAATATATATATATATATATATATATATATATATAACATCAAAAATAATGAATTTTAGTAGACTTGATGAATGTAGAATGAGACGAATTATCTATCATCAAGTATTAAAGTAAACTTTAATTGCTACCTTTGATCAACTAAATCTTCTAGATCTTTGATCTGAAATGGTGAAATAAGAAATGAGTATACAACAATACTCAATTAGTAAACTATCTACAATATTTAATTCAAGGGGGTGATATAAGAATATTAAACCTTTTTATACAATTGATTCCAATATAGAGATATTAAACTTTTTTATACAAATGATTCTAATATAAGGACAATAAACCTTTTATACAACTAATTTTGATATACAGATACTAAACCTTTTTATACAACTAATTCCTTCATCATTTCTCACTTTCACAAAATAATGTTTATAAAATTTTAATCTCATATTAAACTGTTTTTCTTATCCAAAAATGTATTATGTAGTGTGTGTGTATATATATATATATGTAGTATGTATATAACAAAATTACCAACTTTAGTCAAAAAATCAATAAAGATACCTTACCCAATATCCCCTATAGTACAATTTATGACATAGGCTACTTTGACTACAAAACCGTAAATTCAATCAAAGAACACGATGAAACCTTCTCTCTTCAAAATAAATTTGAAAAAATTAGGTTACTCAATTCCACCACCATCAATAGATACAAAGAACAAGGATTCAACTACTTCCATTTTGAGTTAGTCCAAATTGCAATCAAACCCTTTTCAAGAACAAGTTTAGATTCTCTAATCTTACTCATGCTTAGAGACAAAACTTTACTCAAATTCGAGGATTCCATCTTAGGAATAGTCCAGTCAAACTTGTGTAACGGATCCATCTATTTCAACTATGCTTCAAATTTTCAAGTTAGTTTTTTAGATCCAACCATTTTAGACACTCTAGTACTCAACATTCATGCCCCAAAAATCAAATTTACTCAATATAGATAAGGTTACATGCTGCTTTACAGAATTTACTTTAGGCAAATCATTTCCAAGTTCAATCCAAAATGTTTACACAAAGATGACAGAGCAGAAACAACCATGCTTAGTATTCAAACAGAAAGAGAGGATACATTAACCTCTACTTATACTCCAAAACTTCTCCAATGGAATGAAATCACCATTCCAGAGGTATGAAGATTCCAAAACCCACAGGTTCCTAGAAATTTAGTCCAAAAAGATCTCAAACAGGTAGTAGAAACTTCTGATAGTCAAGTACTACTCAGATTCAATTCTTTTAGATAACCAAGAACACCAAGCAGTTTTGCTGAATTCCAAGCTACTAGGTCATCCTTTTTAATACCTTCAACTTCTAGACCAAATAAGATAGAAGAGGTAAAAACTCAAAGTTCTGTTAGCTACTCAAATCTCGTAGTTGAACCAATACCACAATAAACTTCTACTCCAGGATCCCCCACACTATCTGACTTCTAATCCATTAATATGATTACCAATGACAACTTTCAAATAGACAATGACTTTCTTAGACAAAACTTCAAGACTGAAACCAACAAACCGAAAGGAGAATGATTTTACAAAACATTTGATGAGTCAAAACGTACTCAAATTAGAGAAATTTAGTATGAAGAAATGAATAGGCTCAAAGTCAACATTCCATTCTTCACATGGTTCCAAATGTATTTATACAACCATAGCATAGATTACCCTTTCAAGACCATAAATATCAATGTCAATTATAGTCAACTCAGGAAATAGAAAACCAAAAACCATGGTATTATTTAATCTGTCCAACCACTATTAGAGTCAATCAATCTTAAGGTTTTTGAGAATAACATTCCAGCATCTCCATTCAAGATAGCTGACAATAGACCCAATACAGATACTACGAACTTAGGTGATATTAAAAAATTTTACGAACAAAACAATTACCAAAGTTAAATTCTCCACACAATTTCCAAACAGGTTAGTCACATAGAAGATAAGTTAGATAACATCCAAACCAAACAACCTAACTAATTTTCTTCCCAACGTTTCACCACCGTTATTCAAACCTTATAATTTACCACAGTCACAATAGGAACTAATCACCTTGTCAAAAATAGACATTTTAGACCAAATCAATAAAAAATTGATAATGTTACCAGGCTCGTCCAATGTCAATACCATAGATAAAACCAATAGTGTGCAAACTAGTGACACATAGTCCATTCAAATAGATAGAGTTCAAAGACAACAAAGGCCCAAGATCAATTGGAGGAATAGTTCAACTCGAAACTATTACTTAAAACCTACTCCACCCGATATCCAATACGAAGAAAGATCCAAATATGTCAGTACCCAATACACCGGAGAAGCCATTTATAAGTGGAATATAGATGGCAGATCTGAGTATGAAATCATGAACTTGCTCTAAGAAATAGGCATGACCGCAATAGCCTACAAAACACTCAAAAACACAGACCATACAGCTACCAAGTATATAGTTACAGGATTCACTGGATCCCTTAGGTACTGGTGGGACAATAGTCTAAGCATACATACTCAACAAAGTATCCTCAACTACAGCGAAAAAATCCAAATTGAAAATGATCAAGGTTTCATTACCGAGCATGAAAAATAAAATGCTGTAGAACTCCTTATCCATACCATAGGAATGCATTTCATAGGCAACCCTAAAGAAGAATTGCAAAGTTCAAAAATAGTATTAACCAATCTTAGGTGTCAAACTTTAGGAAACTTTAGATGGTACAAAGACGTTTTCATTACCTACATCTTCCAAAAACAAAACTTTAATGCGTATTTCTGGAAAGAGAGATTCATTTCAAGTTTACCCAAATTTTTTAGTGATAGAATAATCAAAAAGTTAGTTGAATTCACAAGAGAAAGCTCAATTCCTTGGGATTCAATTACTTATGGTCAATTGTTTACTTTTGTCAAAAAGGAAGGATTAGCATTATGCCAAGAACAAAAAGAAAAGAAGAAAATCGAAAGATACTCATTTAGCCAAACCGTAGGAAGCTTTTGTCAATGATATGGTTATGAAAAAATCCAACCACCATCTCGTAGATATAAGACCAAGCCCAAACATATTATCTACTATTCCAAGCTCAGAAAACAAAAAACTTAATTCAATGAGTCATATTATAAGTCCAATAGGAAGTACAAAAACCAATACCGGCTCAATAGAAAGTACAAATCCAATAACAAAAAAGATTTAGTCTATTGGACTTGCAAAAAGTTAGGACATACCTCAAACAATTATAGAACTAAAAACAAAATCAATGAAATTTTCAAAGACCAAGATGACCTTAGAGAAAAGTTTAGTCAACTCCTATTAAGTGAAAGCTCAAATAGTACTCAAACTAGTTATGATGAAATCCAGTAAATAGACAACTCCAGTAGCAGTAGCGAAAATATTCAAAATTTTAGTTGTTCTGATGGTATATGTAATTATGCTAGCATCAATATGATCAATAGAAACAAGCAAGACAAACAATTCCTTTTAGATATCATAGACAAGATTGACGATTCAGACACTAAGAGGGAGTATTTACTCAAGTTTAAGGAGATTATTACCTAAGAAAACCAAGTGAACAACCCAGAACCTTTCAGTCTCAACAAAATCTTCAAAAAATACCCTACTCAAAACCTTTTTAGACAGGTTACAACAGGAGAACTTCAGGAAGAGGTTAAGTTACTCAAGAAACAAATCAAGGATTTAAACTAGAAACTTCAAGAATAACAGATCCAACAGCTTCAAACCAATGTTAGATTAGAATTGTTAGAAGATACCCAAAACAAAGGAAAAGCTATTATAGATGACCAAATTGCAAATCGGTAAGCTGAATCAAGTCAAGTCCTTGACCCCAAACAACAATTAAGTGATAGTGATTTTATTCAACTCATTAATAGGATCAATTTTCAAAAATGGTATATCAACATCTCCTTACACATAGGCAATAGTTTTCATCTCAATATAACTGCCTTAGTTGATTTAGGAGCAGATCAAAACTGTATTAGAGAAAATATTATTCCAACCCAATATTACAAAAAAACCTATGAAAGGCTTAGCAGTGCAAATGGATCGAATCTCAATGTTAGGTACAAGCTATCCAAAATTCAAATCTGCAACCAGAATTATTGCTTCAAGAATAGTTTTATCTTAGTCAAAATATCATTTTAAGCACATATTTTCTTACTCAAATCTATTATTTTCAAGTAGACGACAAAGGAATCCATACTCAAGTGCTAAGGACTCAAATCACCTTTAATTTCTTGTTCCCCATCAATAACAAAGATATAGCTTTACTCCAACAAAACTCCATTAGTCAACAAATCAATATTATAAAAAACAAAAAAAGTCACATCTAAACCTTGCAAAAAGAAATCGATTATTCCAAAATAGAAAAACAATTAGGAAATCCTACCATTCAAACAAAAATCTCTGACATCCAAAAGTTTTTTGAAAAACAAGTATGCTCGGACCTACCTAATGCTTTTTGGGAAAGGAAAAAGCATATTATTAATCTACCTTACGAAAAAGATTTCAATGAAAGATAAATACCTACCAAAGCCAGACCTATCCAAATGAATCATGACCTCTTTGAACATTGCAAAAAAGAAATCTAAAATTTACTCAATAAAAATCTCCTCCATAAATCAAAATTCCCTTGGAGTTGTTCTGCCTTCTATGTCAACAAAATTTCTGAAATAGAAATAGGAGTTCCTAGGTTAGTTATCAATTACAAGCCATTAAACAAGGTTTTACAATGGTTTAGGTATTCAATCCCCAATAAAAAAGATCTATTCAAAAAATTATATGATTCAACCATATTTTTCAAGTTTGATATGAAAAGTAAATTTTGGCAAATCCAAATAGCTGAACAAGATAGGTACAAAACTGCCTTTACCGTACCATTTGGTCATTACGAATGGAACGTGATGTCATTTAGTCCTAAAAATGCCCCTTCAGAATTTCAAAACATCATGAATGAGATATTCAACCCTTATTCCCAATTCCTCATTGTCTATATTGATGATGTATTAATATTTTCTAAATTTATAGAACAACATTTCAAACACCTTCACATTTTCCTCCATGTAGTAAAAAAAAATGGTTTAGTAGTATCGGCCATCAAGATGGAACTTTTTCAAACCAAAAAATGGTTTCTAAGTCATGAAATCTACCAAAGCACTATTTAACCAATCAATAGAACTATTGAATTTGCTTCCAAATTCCTAAATGAAATCAAAGAAAAAACTCATTTACAGAAGTTTTTAGGATCTCTCAATTATGTAGCAGACTTTTTCCCAAATATTAGACAAATCTGTGAACCATTATACAAGAGATTACAAAAGAACCCAATTCCTTGGACATATCAACATACTCAAATAGTTAAGATGATCAAAAACAAAGTCAAGGTCATACCATGTTTAACAATTCCTCATTCTAGTGCATTTCTTATTGTGGAAACTGATGCTTCGGACATAAGATATGAAGGAATTCTTAAACAAAAGTTAGATGGGTCAAATAAGGAATCAATTGTTAGATATCATTCAGGTATCTGGCTCGGATCTTAAAAGAATTACTTAACAATCAAAAAAGAAATTTTATCAATTGTTTTGTGCATCATAAAATTTCAAGATGATTTATTCAACAAAAATTTCTTACTACGAATTGATTGCAAATTTGCAAAAGAAGTTTTAGAAGAAGAAGTCAAAAATCTTGTTTCAAAACAAATCTTTGCCAGATGGCAAGCAATCCTTTCCAACTTTGATTTTCAAATTGCCTATATAAAGGGCGAAGATAATTTCCTTCCAGATTATCTTACAAGAGAATATCTGTAAGAAAAACTAAACACTTAAACATTATGGCCAACAAGCAAATTATGAAAGCCTTAAACTATGCAATGAAGAAGCAACAACCAAGTAATACTCATCTCTCTCAATTTCTTCCTATTTCTTATTTTCAATTACTCAAAACAAGGTCTTCTACCCAACCTGGGTCTTCTACCCAGAGAAATGAAAGTTCCCCCTCAGTACAATTCCAAAAATCTTCCTACAAAACAAAAGAGCTAGTTATGCATATCCAAATTACTCTATATTCCTAACTTGTTTCAGTCAAAGAAATCCAAATTTTGGCAAGAAAGCTTTTTATCAAAGAAGCCTAATTTATTACTAATGATCTAAACAAAAATCGTAAATTCTACGAATTAGTTCTCGTTAACACTAATTCTGTAAAAATTACTCATCACTGAAATTCCAAAAATCCAAATGACATAGCTTACTCAACTTGCAAAATTAAACAAGTCTTTCAAGTAATTTTATCACATTTCACACAACCCGTCAATTTTCCATCCCTTTTATTTCAAACGACTACAATTTTATTGATTATCAAAGAGCATGGTACAACATGTTCTATGTCAAAAGTTATAATCATTCCTGGTTTATTCAATTCAGTGAAAACTATCCCAAAATGTTTTCAAGATGGTTCGAAGAATGGTGGTTCTTCTTTGAACCAACAGAATCAATTTATCCAGGACAAATCAGCCATCTGTCCTTACCTTGGTACAAAGAAAATATGCCAAGTCACCATATTTCTCAACAATTAGCCTTCCATATGGATTTTCAAATACCATGGATACTTTCATGGCATTATGCGGTAACCCGATTTTACCCAAACTGCAATCTTTCTTTTGTAAGGGAATTTAGAATCAAATGGTGTGACAAATTTGACCTCAACAGGGCCTCCCTCATCACAATGCAAAAATGAAAGCAAGCTGGTTACAAAATAACCAAAGTAGTCAAAAAAGTCTCCAAGAACATTTCACTTGCATCTACAACTTCACCTTCAACCCCAGTCAGCAAAAATAAAGAATGAAACTCTGCAAGAAAAGACGAAAAAAAATATATATACAAAATTATTTAATGAAATAATCAAGTAAATGAAAAATGACAGCGAAGAATCTTCAACAAATTCAAACAAAGTTTTAGACGACCTCTTTGGTGGTCCATTATCTCAAGATCATTTTGACTACTGACAAAATGAATCATTCAAGTCAAGATAAGAAAACTATCGGTGCAAAATTATTCAAGATCTCATGATCAAAAGAAGACAAACAACTTCAGTAATACTATTTAACTTGCTGAACCCATATCAATTATGAAAACCACTTTATCAAAAATTGGTTCAATTATTCAAGATTATTCAAGATTCATAATCATGAAGGCCACTTTGTCAAAAAGGTGGTTCAATTATTCAAGATTCCTCATCATGAAGGCCACTTTGTCAAAAGGTGTTTTAATTATTCAAGATTCGCCATCAAGCACAAAGACAAACTTTTCAAAAGGAAACATCATTATGTTTCTTCAATGATTCAATTGTAATAGTCTATTTCATCGTGTATAAATAGACTCAAAACCCATAGCTTTAGGTAGGGTTTGGATAGAGATTATAGGAGTGTTTAGCAGAGAGCTTACTCCCTACTCTGTAAAAGCTTACAATTCCCTGTACAATTCCACCAAAAAAATCCTTGTACAATTCTCTGTAAAATTTCCTTTTCAATAAAATCTTTCAATTCCAATCAATTTCTTTAACGAGTTGCATTATCAAATTTATTTTAAATTCAAATCCAATTTCAAAATCTATTTCCAAAATTCTAACAAATTTCAATTTTAAAAATTCATTCCAAATCCTTTTTCTCAAGATACCTTACCAACTTTAGTCAAAAAATCAATAAAGATACCTTACCCAATATCCCCTATAGTATAATTTATGAGATAGGCTACTTTGACTACAAAACCGCAAGCTCAATCAAAGAACACGAGGAAACCCTTTCTTTTCAAAATGAATTTGAAGAAATTGGTTATTCAATTCCACCACCATCAATAGATACAAAGAATAAGGATTCAACTACCTCTATTTTAGGTTAGTCCAAATTGCAATCAAACCCTCCATTTTAGGTTAGGTACAGGGAATTGTAAACTTTTACAGAGTAAGGAGTAAGCTCTTTGCTAAACACTCCGATGATCTTTATCCAAGCTCTACCTAAGGTTATGGGTTTTGAGTCCATTTATACATGATGAAATGGACTATTACAATTGAATCATTGAAGAAACATAATGATGTTTCCTTTTGAAAAGTTTATCTTCGTACTTGATAGCGAATTTTGAATAATTGAACCACCTTTTGACAAAATGGTCTTCATGATGAGGAATCTTAAATAATTGAACCATCTTTTGATAAAGTGGCATTCATGATGAGGAATCTTGAATAATTGAACCACCTTTTTGACAAAGTGACTTTCATGATGATGGATCTTAAATAATCTTGAATAATTGAACCAACTTTTGACAAAGTAGTCTTCATAATTGATGTGGGTCCTGCAGGTTAAATAGTATTATCGAAGTTGTTTGTCTTCTTTTAATCATAAGATCTTGAATTATTTTGTACTAACAGTTTCCTTGTCTTGGCTTGAATGATTTCTTTTGTCAGTAGTCAAAAAGGTCTTGAGATAATAGACCACCAAAGGTGTCGTCTGAAATTTTGTTTGAATTTGTTGAAGATTCTTCGCTGTCATCTTCCATTTGCTTGATTATTTTGATCAAATAATTTTGTATATATTTTCTTTTTGTCTTTTCTTGCGAAGTTTGATTCTTTGTTTTTGCTGACTAGGGTTAGAGGTGAAGTTGTAGATGCAAGTGGAGTATTTTTGGAGACTTTTTTGACTACTTTGGTTATTTGTAACCAGCTTGTTTCCATTTTTGTATTATGATGAGGGAGACCCTGTTGAGGTCAAATTTGTCCCATTATTTGATTCTAAATTTCCTTACAAAGAAAAGATTACAGTTTGGATAAAATCGGGTTACCGCATAATATCATGAAAGTATCCATGGTATTTGAAAATCCATATGGAAGGCTAATTGTTGAGAAATTTGGTGACTTGGCATATTGTCTTTGTACCAAGGTAAGGACAGATGGTTGATTTGTCTTGGATAAATTGATTCTGTTGGTCCAAAGAAGAACCACCATTTTTCGAACCATGTTGGAAACATTTTGGGATAGTTTTCGCTAAATTGAATAAACCAGGAATAGTCATAACTTTTGACATAGAACATGTTGTACTATTCTTTTTTGATAATCAATAAAATTGAAGCCGTTTGGAATAAAAGAGATGAAAAATTGACGGGTTGTGTGCATTGTGATAGAATCACTTGAAGTAAGGACTTGTTTAATTTTGCAAGTTGAGTAAACTATGTCATTTGAATTTTTGGGATTTCGGTGATGAGTAATTTCCGCAGAATTAGTGTCAACAAGAACTAATTCGTAGAATTTGCGATTTTTGTTTAGATCATCAATAATAAATTGGGTTTCTTTGGTAAAAAGTTTTCTTGCCAAAATTTGGATTTCTTTGACTAAAACAAGTTGGGAATATGGAGTAATTTAGATATGTATGACTGGCTCTTTTGTTTTGTAGGAAGATTTTTAGAATTGTACTGAGGGGGAACCTTCATTTCTCTGGGTAGATGACCTAGGTTGGGTAGAATACCCTATTTTGAGTAATTGAGAATAAGAGAGAGGAGGAAATTGAGAGAAAAGAGTATTACTTGGTTGTTGCTTCTTCATTGCATAGTTTGAGGCTTTCATAATTTACTTGTTGACCATAATGTTTAAGTGTTTAGTTTTCCTTGCAGAAATTCTCTTGTAATATAATCTGGAAGGGAATTATCTTCGCCCTTTATATAGGCAATTTGAAAATCAAAGTTAGAAAGGATTGCTTGCCATCTGGCAAAGATTTATTTTGAAACAAGATTTTTGACGTCTTTTTCTAAGACTTCTTTTTGCAGATTTGCAATCAATTCGTAGTAAGAAATTTTTATTGAATAAATCATCTTGAAATTTTATGATGCACAAAACAATTGATAAAATTTCTTTTTTGATTGTTGTGTAATTTTTTTGAAATTCGAGCCAAATACCTAAATGATATCTAACAATTGATTCCTTATTTGACCCATCTAACATTTGTTTAAGAATTCCTCCATATTCGATGTCTAAAACATTAGTTTTCACAATAAGAAATGCACTCGGATGAGGAATTGTTAGACATGGTATGACTTTGACTTTGTTTTTGATCATCTTAACTACTTGAGTATATTGATCTGTCTAAGAAATTGGGTTCTTTTGTAATCTCTTGTATAATGGTTCACAGATTTGCCTTATATTTGTAAAAAAGCCTACTACATAATTGAGAGATGCTAAAAACCTCTGTAATTGAGTTTTTTCTTTGATTTCATCTGGGAATTTGGAAGCAAATTCAATAGTTCTATTGATTGGTTGAATAGTGACTTAGTAGATTTCATGACCTAGAAACCGTACTTTGGTTTGAAAAAGTTTTATCTTGGTGACCGACATTACTAAACCATTCTTTTTGACTACGTGGACGAAAATGTGAAGGTGTTTGAAATGTTGTTCTATGGATTTAAAAAATACTAATACATCATCAATGTAGACAATGAGGAATTGGGAATAAGGGTTGAATATATCATCCATGATATTTTGAAATTCTGAAGGGATATTTTTGAGACCAAATGGCATCACGTTCCATTCGAAATAACTAATTAGTACGATAAAAGCAGTTTTGTACCTATCTTATTCAACTATTTGAATTTGCCAAAATCCACTTTTCATATCAAACTTGGAAAATATGGTTGAATCATATAATTTTTTGAGTAGATCTTTTTTATTGGGGATTGGATACCTAATCCATTGTAAAACTTTGTTTAATGGTTTGTAATTAATAACTAACTTAGGAACTCCTCTTTCTATTTCGGAGTTTTTGTTGACATAAAAGGTAGAACAGCTCCAAGGGAATTTTGATTTATGGAGAAGATTTTTATTAAGTAAATCTTGAATTTCTTTTTAGCAATGTTCAAGGAGGTCATGATTCATTTAGATAGGTCTGGCTTTGATTGGTATTTGTCTTTCATTGAAGTAGTTTTCGCAGGGTAAATGAATAATATGCTTTTTCCTTTCCCAAAAAGCATTGGGTAGGTCCGAGCATACTTGTTTTTCAAAAAACTTTTGAATGTCAGAGATTTTTGTTTGAATGGTAGGATTTCCTAATTTTTTTTCTATTTTGGAATAATGGATTTTCTTTTGCAAGGCTTAGACGTGACTTTCCTTATTTTTTATAAGATTGATTTGTTGACTAATGGAGTTTTGTTGGAGTAAAGCTATTTCTTTGTTATTGATGGGGAACAGGAAATTGAAGGTGATTTGAGTCCCTAGCACTTGAGTATGGATTCTTTTGTCGTCTACTTGAAAAAGATAGATTTGAGTAAGAAAAGGTGTGCCTAAAATGATATTTTGACTGAGATTTTTGACTAAGATAAAACTTTTCTTGAAGCAATAATGCTGGTTGCAGATTAGGGCTTTGAATAGCTTGTACCTAACATTGAGATTCGATCCATTTGCACTGCTAAGCCTTTCATAGGTTTTTTTTGTAATATTAGGTTACAATAATACCTTCTCTAATACAATTTTGATATGTTCCTGAATCAACTAAGGTAGTTGTATTGCGATGAAAACTATTGCCTATGTTTAAGGAGATGTTGATATACCATTTTTGAAAATTGATCATATTAATGAGTTGAATAAAATCACTATCATCTAATTGTTGTTTGGGGTCAAGGACTTGACTTGATTCAGCTTGCCGATTTACAATTTAGTCATCTATAATGGCTTTTCTTTTGCTCTGGGTATTTTCTAACAATTCTAACCTAACATTGGTTTGAAACTGTTGGATCTGTTGTTCTTGGAGTTTCTGGTTTAAATCCTTGATTTGTTTCTTGAGTAACTTAACCTCTTCCTGAAGTTCTCTTGCTGTAACATGTTTAAAAAGGTTTTGAGTAGGGTATTTTTTGAAGATTTTGTTGATACTGAAGGTTCTAGGTTGTTGACTTGGTTTTCTTGGGTAATAATCTCCCTAAGTTTGAGTAAATACTCTTTTTTAGTGTCTGGATCATCAATCTTATCTATGATATCTAAGAGGAATTGTTTGTCTTGCTTATTTCTACTAATCATATTGATGCTAGCACCATTGCATATACCATCAGAACAACTACAATTTTGAATATCTTCCCTACTGCTACTGGAGTTGTCAATTTGCTAGATTTCATCAAAACTAGCTTGAGTACTATTTGAGTTTTTACTTAATAGGAGTTGACTAAACTTTTCTTTAAGGTCATCTTAATCTTTGAAAATTTCGTTGATTTTGTTTTTGGTACTACAATTATTTGAGGTATATCCTAGTTTTTTGCAAGTCCAACAGACTAAATCTTTTTTTTTACTAGATTTATACTTTTTATTAGGCCGATATTGATTTTTGTACTTCCTATTGGACTTATAATAGGAGTCATTGAATTGGACTTTTTGTTTTCTGGGCTTGGAATAGTAAGTAATGTGTTTGAGCTTGGTCTTATTTCTACGAGATGGTGATTGTATTTTTTCATAACCATATTGTTGACAAAAGCTTCCTATGGTTTGGCTAAATGAGTACCTTTCGGTTTACTTCTTTTCATTTTGTTCTTGGCATAATGCTAATCCTTTCTTTTTGACAAAAGTAAACAATTGACCATAAGTAATTGAATCTCAAGGAATTGAGCTTCCTCCTGTGAATTCAACTAACTTTTTGAGTATTTTATCACTAAAGAATTTGGATAAACCTGAAATGAATCTGTCTTTCTAGAAAAATGCACTACAGTTTTGTGTTTGGAAGATATGGGTGATGAAAACATCTTTGTACCATCTAAAGTCTCCTAAAATTAGACACCTAAGATTAGTTAAGACTATTTTTGAACTTTGTAATTCTTCTTGAGGGTTGCATATGAAATGCATTCCTATAGTATGGATAAAGACTTCTACAGCATTTTGTTTTTCATTCTCGGTAATGAAACCTTGATCATCTTCAATTTGGATTTTTTCGCTGTGGATGAGGATGCTTTGTTAAGTATGTATGCTTAGACTATTGTTCCACCAGTACCTAAGAGATCCAGTGAATCCTGCAACTATATACTTGGCAGCTGTGTGGTCTGTGTTTTTGAGTGTTTTGTAGGCTATTGCGGCCATGCCTATTTCTTGCAACAGGTTCATGATTTCATATTCGGATTTGCCATCTATATTCTACTCATAAATGGTTTCTCCAGTGTATTGGGTACTAACGTATTGGATCTTTCTTCATATTGGATATCGGG
Organism: Swietenia macrophylla; assembly: GCA_032401905.1. NCBI lineage: Eukaryota > Viridiplantae > Streptophyta > Magnoliopsida > Sapindales > Meliaceae > Swietenia > Swietenia macrophylla. The sequence goes on along the minus strand of CP135569.1, from coordinate 1,220,191 downwards.
TGGAGTAGGTCTTGGGTAATAGTTTCGAGTTGAACTATTCCTCCAATTAATCTTGGGCCTTTGTTGTCTTTGGACTTTATCTATTTGAATGGGCTGTGTATCACTAGTTTGTGCAATATTGGTTTCATCTATAGTATTGACATTAGACGAGCCTGGTAATATTTTTTAATTTTTTGTTAATTTGGTCTAAAATGTTTATTTTTGGAAAAGTGATTGGTTCCTATTATGACTGTGGTAAATTGTAAGGTTTGAATAACGGTGGTGAAACGTTAGAAGGAAATTGGTTAGGTTATTTGGTTTAGATGCTATCTAACTTATCTTCTATGTGACTAACCTGTTTGGAAATTGTGTGAAGAATTTGACTCTAGTAGTTGTTTTCTTCGTAGACTTTCTTGATGCCACCTAAATTTGTAATGTCTATGTTGGGTCTATTGTCAGCTATCTTGAATGGAGATACTAGAATATTATTCTCAGAAACCTTGAGATTGATTAACTCTAATGGTGGATGGACAGATTGAATAATACCATGATTTTTGGTTTTCCATTTCCTAAGTTGACTATGATTGACATTGATATCTATGGTCTTGAAAGGGTAATCTATGTTATGGTTATCTAAATACATTTAGAACCATGTGAAGAATGAAATGTTGACTTTGAGCCTATTCATTTCTTCATACCAAACTTCTCTAATTTAGGTACATTTTGTTTTATCAAAAGTTTTGTAGAACCATTCTACCTTGGGTTTATTGGTTTTGGTCTTAAAGTCTTGTCTAAGAAAGTCTTTGTCTATTTGAAAGTTATCATTGGTAATTATATTGATGGATTAAAAATCAGATAGTGTAGGGGATCCTAGAGTAGGAGTTTGTTGTGGTATTGGTTCAACTACGGGATTTGAGTAGCTAACAGAATTTTGAGTTTCTACTTCTTCTATCCGATTTGGTCTAGAAGTTAAAAGTATTGAAAAGGATGACCTAACCGCTTAGAATTCAGCAAAACTACTTGGTGTTCTTGGTTGTCTAAAGGAATTAAATCTGAGTAAAACTTGACCATCTGAAGTTTCTACTACCTGTTTAAGTTCTTTTTGGATTAGATTTCGAGGAACTTATGGATTTTGGAATCTCCATACCTCTGGAATGGTAATTTCATTCCATTGGAGAAATTTTGGGGTATAAATAGAGGTTGGTGTATCCTCTCTTTCTGTTTGAATACTAAGCATGGTTGTCTCTCCTCTGTCGTCTTTGAGTAAACATTTTAGATTGAATTAGGAAGTGATTTGCCTAAAGTAAATTCTGTAAAGCAGCATATAACCTTGTCTATCTTGAGTAAATTTAGTTTATGGAGCATGAATGTTGAGTACTGAAGTGTCTAAAATGGTTGGATCTTAAAGGCTAACTTGAAAATTTGGAGCACAGTTGAAATAGATAAAACCATTGCACAAGTTTGACTGGACTATTCCTAAGATGGAATCCTCGAATTTGAGTAAAATTTTGTCTCTAAGCATGAGTAAGATTAGAGAATCTAAACCTGTTCTTGAAAGGGGTTTGATTGCAATTTAGACTAATCCAAAATAGAGGTAGTTGAAACCTTGTTCTTTGTACCTATTGATGGCGGTGGAATTGAGTAACCTAATTTCTTCAAATTCATTTTAAAGAGAAAGGGTTTCTTCGTGTTTTTTGATTGAGCTTGGGGTTTTGTAGTTAAAATAGTCTATGTCATAAATTGTACTATAGGGGATATTGGGTAAAGTATCTTTGTTGATTTTTTTGACTAAAATGGGTGATTTTATAAAATTTGAGAAATTTAGAGAAAACTTGAGGAAAATTAGAAATCTTGAGAAAAAGGATTTGAAATGAATTTTAAAATTAAAATTTGTTTTGAATTTGAAAATAGATTTTGAAATTGGATTTGAATTTAAAATGAGATTGTTAATGCAACAAGTTTGAAGAAATTGATTGGAATTGAAAGATTTTATTGAAAAGAAAATTTTTACAGAGAATTGTATACGGATTTTTTAGTGAAATTGTACAGGGAATTGTAAGTTTTTACAGAGTAGGGAGTAAGTTCTTTGCTAAACACTCTGATGATCTCTATCCAAGCTCTTCATTTTTTACTATTACAGTTGAATAATTGAAGAAAAATAATGATGTTTACTTTTGAAAAGTTTGTCTTCATGCTTTGATAGCGAATCTTGAAAAGTTGAACCATTTTTTTGATAAAATGACCTTCATGATGACAAATTTTGAATAATATTGAATAATTGAATCAACTTTTTGACAAAGTGGCCTTGATCAACGAATCTTGAATAATTTGTTTTGACCATGACGAATCTTGAATAATCTTGAATCATTAAACAATCTTTTTGACAAAATAACCTTCATAATTTGATGTGGGTCCCGCAGGTTAAATAGTATTGTCGAAGTTGTTTGTCTTTTTTTGATTATGAGATCTTGAATAATTTTGCACCGACAGTTTTCTTGTCTTGGCTTGAATGATTCCTCACGGTTTCCTTGTCTTCGCTTGAATAATTCTTCACGGTTGGCTTTCAAACTTGTTGTGGTCATGAGTTCTCTAAATTTTAACAATCTAGAGTTTTCTTAAAACTCTTGAAACTTAATTTTTAAAAAATTTAATAACATAATTTTTTGACTGCACAAGACATATTCAAAACTATTATCAGACAATAATTTTAGATCGACACTTTGAGACTAAAATTACCCAAATATTCTAAAACATAAAATTCTAAAATCAGAAAAGCTACTGGAACACCTGAGCTTACCAATGGTCTTACGGCCCCCTTCGAGTCTTACTACTTAGAACATCCGACTTGCCAACGTATGAACAGCTCTCACTGTTACCGCCCTGACTCTTCGAACCATGTATCTTAAAACACCTGAATAATAATAATCTCTCTATGTTTCATTAAAACTTCTTGCACAACAATAATTTTTTCCTATATATTTGTTCATCAAAACAATTTTTTTTTTTTTTCTGATGATCTACCTATAATAGTAATGGTAGACCGGAGAAAAAGTTTGGCGTGGGGAGTTGACATGTTGTATAGTTAGGTTTACCTTGATATAATCGATATTGTAATTGGATTTCATGGTATGTTCGATATGGAGATCTATGTAAGAAATTGGTGAATGAAAAAAGAGTTTGATTTGATGATGGGCAAATGGGTATTCGAAACCTGTTATTAGTATTGAATAGTACATTCCAACACCATAATGACTTCTTATGAGATCTGGATCATCTAAAAGGAATTGAGTTTGATGATGAGTACGAGAAGAGGATGGTTGACTATGATAAGTTTGAGAATGAAAGGGTAGAGGATATTGTAACTTGGGTGTATCCTTTTGTTGATCTGCATGTTGATCTTTGAGGAAGAAGTTATTTCTTCCTTCCATAATTATTTGGATGGTTTAATCCCAAGGATTCTTAGGAAAATTTGAGTGTTTGGGTTGAGTAGGTTGAGTGGGTTTGAGTAAAAAGGGGTTTTTCTTAAAGTTCACTCAAAGCACTTAAGAATTTTTTCTCTTTCTTAGTGGCCGACACTACTAAGCCATTCTTTTAGATTACATAGAGGAAAATGTGAAGGTGTTTAAAATGTTACTCTATGGATTTAGAAAATACTAATACATCATCAATGTAAACAATGAGAAATTGATAATAAGGGTTGAATATTTCATTCATGATATTTTGAAATTCTGAAGGGGCATTTTTGAGACCAAATAGCATCACGTTCCATTCGTAATGACCAAATGGTATGGTAAAGGCAGTTTTGTACCTATCTTGTTCAGCTATTTGAATTTGCCAAAATCCACTTTTCATATCAAACTTGGAAAATATGGTTGAATTATATAATTATATCTAAGAGGAATTGTTGGTCTTGCTTATTTCCACTGATCATATTGATACTAGTACAATTGCATATACCATCAGAACAACTACAATTTTGCGTATCTTCGCTACTGTTACTGGAGTTGTCTATTTGCTGGATTTCATCAGAACTAACTTGAATACTATTTGAATCTTCACTTAATAGAAGTTGACTAAACTTTTTTCTAAAGTCATCTTGATCTTTGAAGATTTCATTGATTTTGTTTTTAGTCCTACAATTGTTTGAGGTATGTCCTGGCTTTTTGCAAGTCCAACAGACTAGATCTTTTTTGAACTTGTATTTTCTACTAGGTCGGTATTAGTTTTTGTACTTCCTATTGGACTTATAATCAGACTCATTGAATTGGGCTTTTTGTTTTTTTTGGACTCTATCTATTTGAATGGGCTTTGTGTCACTAGTTTACATACTATTAGTTTCATCTATGGTATTGACATTGGACGAACTTGGTAACAATGTTAATTTTTTGTTGATTTGGTCTAAGATGTCTATTTTTGGAAAGGTAATTGGTTCATGTTGTGACTGTGGTAAATTGTAAGGTTTGAATAACGGTGGTGAAACATTGGAAGAAAATTGGTTAGGTTGTTTAGTTTGGATGTTATCTAACTTATCTTCTATGTGGCTAACCTGTTTGGAAATTGTGTAGAGAATTTGACTTTGGTAATTGTTTTGTTCATAGACTTTTTTGATATCACCTAAGTTCATAATATCTGTATTGGGTCTATTGTCAACTATCTTGAATGGAGATGTTGAAATGTTATTATCAGAAACCTTAAGATTGATTGACTCTAATGGTGGATGGACAGATTGAATAATACCATAGTTTTTGGTTTCCCATTTCTTTTATAATATAATTTTGGCATCCTTTTCCAAATATGTACTCTGACTTAAAGTATACACCTAAGGCAACTTGTGAATTTTATTTTAAATAAAATAAAAAGCAGAAATTATCGCATGATAATAATAATAAAATCTTTATTTTTATTTATACCGTGGCTTAAAATTAATTTTTCAAAAAATTCACGTATCAGTTGTAAAACATAGCCTCTTAGTATTAGCCCAACAGTGATGATATTTATGATTATCCACGTAATACCTAGTCCATTATTGTATCTACACTCCTTTATACAGCCGTTTATGGCGTAATACCTAGTCCATTATTGTATCTACACTCCTTTATACAGCCGTTTATGGCTATGTCCATAGGGTACCTGCCCAATATCAAATCTATTGAAGAGCACACCAACAACCATATCCTACTCCTACCCTATACAATGCCCAATCACTAATATGCCTCCAATCTACAGGCTACTTCCTACAATACTACAATAATACCAATTCATTAGAAATATACACACTTGAAACCTTGTCACCAACCCAAGGACCTTTTTCCAAGAATCGAGATTAGCAATTGTATAAAAATAATAATATTATCAAAAACTATAGGCCAATATCAATAACAATCCCTGCTTCCATTATATAATTAACATTTAAAAATCAATTATTATAAAATAATTTTATTAAAATCAATTTATGAAAGCAAACAATCTAAACAAATTATATCAAAATATTGTTCTTGATGAATTCAATATTGAAATAATTCACTCACATTTTAGAAAGAGTATTCATTTGCTTATCGATTTTCCCGCTAGCTCGGATCTTATACATAGTGGCATCGATCTAAACACATATATATTTAATATTATTAATATTTCACTCTTATAATATTTATCTATCTCAATACATATAAATAATAAATCATAAATTCCTAGATTAACATATGGATTAACCTTTTAGTCTCTCAAATCTATTTTAACTCATTATAATCTTTAGCCCAAATTTAACCTTCGAGAATTGTTTTGTTATTTTGAATAGTTTAGAGCTGAAATCTTAAACTGTAGTCTTTAAAGAAATAAAGTAGACAGATTAATCATTTTAACGGTTTTTGAATCAATTAATTTAAATATCAATTAAAAGGTCCAAACCTAGTTCAAAAAACAAGGCAAAAAAACAGAAATTCTAAATAGGACATATTATTCTGCATTGGCAGAAAATTTAGGACCCTATTAATGTACTTTAAATCTGACTTATAAGTACTCATTTCAAAAGTTTTTGAGTCTTCTTCAATTGCGACTCTAATAGTTTTTTCCTAAAAATATCTCTATTTTTCTCAATTCAAGAAAATCACAAGAAATCAATTTACTTCAAAATTATTTTATCATGATCTTCCATTTAATATATTACCCATTTGATTTGTAATAAATCTTTAAGCCAAGCCTTTTAAACTTCAAAATTAATCATTCAAATCTATATTTCCAATCTTAAAACATCCTATCCCAAAGTTTAATTCAAACATAAGAATACTCTGTTTTAACTCAAAACTAAACCTTTATCATTTAGCCACTTTCCATCAAATAAAAACTCATAATAAGGTTTCTTAGACTTCCTTTAACTCAAAATGAACCTCAAAACATCTTGATCATTTTCTCAAATCTAACACCAATACTATATATAAAGCACTTAATTTATATATATTGAACCAAAAATGAAATCTAATGCTTTTGGGGTTTAGAATACTTACCAAAATATAAGAAAGTACCTGAAATTCTTGATAATACCTTTGAATGGCAACACCCCCATTTTTGTGGTGGAAACCTTAACTTTCTTTCTTACTAAATCCGTGAAGAAAACACTTAGGGAAGTGAGAAAATTTTAATTGGTTCTAAACGAAAGGAAGATTGAAGTTGATTGATGACGATTTAGTAAAAATTTGAGAGAGAGAAGTGGGAAGACCAGTATGCTCGCGAGGAAGACGATGAAGCTTGCTGCCTCATTAATTTTTATAAACAAAATATCAAAGAGACCTATCTTCTTTAAAAATTTGAAAAATGGCTCCATACTTTGAAAAAACTTTCTATTTTAGTCCCAATAAAATCCAAAACTTTTTAAATTCTTGCCTTTTAATCCCTGATCCTCTGTCCCATCTTGTTTAAAAGTACTTCAACACAAAGTTCAACGTTGTTTGGTTGTTCCTAAAAGGGACAATTACTATCTCCCCCTTCGGGTTTAGTCTAATGCTTACTATCCCCTACAAATTTGAAAAATACTCCATCACCTTTTTCTGGCAAATTTGTACATGGATTTTTTAAAGTTCAATGATATTATCTCGATGTGTATAATATGTATCCTATCAAGAGTGGTCCTAAGGACATACGAACACCAGGTGGGCGACCGAATCTCTCAATTTTAGTTCGAAATTAAAGTCCCACAATCTAATCAATTACACCACTAATTCTTTTGACCGAACATGACAAAAATTTAATTAATAATTTCGGAGTTAAAAATTTAAAATAAACTAATTTTTTAGTAATATCAAAATTTTTAATTAAATTTTAATAAAGTAATTAGTTAATGTGAAGTATATATTTAATTATATAAAATAAATAAAGAGTTTAGATTTAATTTTTAATTAAATAATAAAATAAAATAATTTTTAATTTTCTTTAATAATATTAAGAACTATATTTTAAAAATTCATTTAGAACCTTTTAAGTTTCAGAATCGCCCTTGATCCTATGAGCCAATGACATATTGTTATTTTACTATCTCAAATTTTAAAGAAATAATAAGTATTAACGGTTATATTTATTGTTGAAAAAAATTAATCATCACTCATTATTTTTAGTAATATGAAATATATTTAAAAATATTAAATAATTTTTTATGAATACAGTTGTTACTAATTAAAATTTTTTTATCCAATTTAAATTATAATTTATGAGTTTTGCTAAAAATATAATTTTTTTTATGAATATACTTGTTTATTTTTTTAATTTTTTTAAAATGTTTGTAATAAGATTTTTCAAAAAACAAAAAATAAATTATTAGACTTTTATCTAAAAATTGCATGTTTATTATTGTTTACAATATTTTCATAAGTACATACAGATTTATTTAAATGACTCATTAATACTTATAGGATTTAAAATAGTTTAATGGTTGGAATGTTGCTTGCTTGTTTAGAGACCTGAGTTCAAACCAAAGATAGGTAAAAGGTCGAAGTGTTCCTTCGGCCTGGGTTGGGTCCATATCATTGATCCGGTTAGATCTCCTTTAAGTTAAAAATATTAAGGTTAAATTTTTCATATTCTCCCAAAACTCTGACATGAAAAAAGATGATGGGGTGATTTTCAGACCGGATCTGACTAATGTTATTGATTTTAAGCCTTCAAGTTAAAAAATGTAAGGGCAAATTTGTCATATTATCTTGAAATTCTGACAGGAAGGATGTGATTTCAAACCGGGATTGGATTGATAACATTGACCCGGTTTTATCTGGAACAAGGTGTTGGGGTATTTTATTGTAAGAGGCAGTCGGATATTAGACCAAGCCCCAGGGGGAGACGGTAATTTTCCTTTTCTTTTGGCTACAATAGTTTGTTGTCACTCATGCATTGCATTGCTAGTACATTGTACTACACTAATTTCTTGTTGGGTTTTCTATTTTCATTTAATAATACAATATAATTTTACAATAATTCTTAAACTATTCATAAAGTTTGCATTAGTAATCGTTTCTATCCTTTTGTGTAATATTTTACAATTTTATTACTGTGATATTATAATTTTTATTTTAAATTTTAAACTTTTTTAAAAGTTTTTAATACTAAAACTTTATACTCACTGTTATAGGCCTAACGCTTTCTCTCAATTACGCTAAGTAATGGTTTTTGAAATATTATGTTTATGTTTCTTTTTCTTCATTCTTTGATTTAATTAATTTTAAGTTAATTTAAGTGTGTTATGGTCTTACAAAATTAAATTAAAATGTCTTAAAATAGTTTAAAAAAATTATAATTTAAGTATATAATTTTGGATTCTTAATTATACTTCAATATTTTTGCTATAACTTAAGTTATGAATTACGGATTGAAGTGATTCTCAATGCATTGAAAAGCTAATAAATAGAACTATTTTTTTAATGTGAAATATTTCTCCAAGTTATGAATAAAAGTATGCTAAAATGAATAAAAACTATAAACCCATTACTAAAACCTAAGTCTATTTTGGGAACTATATAAGCTTTTACTATTCTTCATTTTCTTCATTCTCTTTTCTCGCTTAACCCTGGGCTATGGTTTTATCGCTCAGAAAAACTTTCAATCAATTTTAATTACTTATTAATCTTGTAAGATTCAAATTTTAAGAGGTCTAAGGTATGCTTTCTTCCTCCATTCTTTTATTAATTATTGATTTTAGTTAAGTTTTAGAAATAACTTTTTGTGAATTTTGGGATTTAAGTTGGATTAGGGTTAAAGAATGGATTATAATACTTATTTATGAAGTGTTGTGAGTTATTAAAAGAGTAATAAAGCATTAAAAATCCTTGGAGCTATTAAATATAGTAAAACCAAAAATTCAAGAATTTAGTGAGCAGTATTTATGTTTTTGTTCCTATCTTGAGTTCTGTAATCAAAATTAAGACAGCATAAAATTCTATAAAAATTAGAAACACTAAGAAATAATATATCCAAAAATTAGGATGAAATACATTTGGAAGAATTCTTAATCGGGATTGCAAATTGGCTATTATGGTATTTCAGAACAAGTGCGGGTGTTTTAGGCATAAATTGAGTTGTAGAAAATATTTTTACATCATTCTTGAAACATATGAAACTAGATAAACAGAGCTTATGATGTGGAGGTTATGGTTTCCAAATTCCTAAGGAAGGCTTTTAGGTGAAATTATGATTTTAGATAAGCTTTTTAGAAGTGCAGAGAAATAGCATGTAGGAAAGATACTATAACTTTAGTTAAAAATATTAGAATTATAAATCGTTTATTTTGTATGAAACTAGATATGTTTAGTTTTCTAATGGTATATCATACATAAATATCATGTATGGAGACTAAGATAGAGATATTACAAACTTGCTCATTGTTTTGATGAAATTGTTATGTTTCAATTATTATAAATTTTTTACGGGATCTTCATCACAAACAGACTAGCCAAAAAGACTTCAAATAGCACTGTGAGTGGATAAATTTAATTTTGCATGATTATATTTATTTGATTTAGTGAATAAAAATATAAATTTTTTGTTTTTTGATATGATTTTCCGAAATTGTATGTTTTAATAATTTTTTGTTAAAGTATAGATTTATTTGTGATATAATTTTATTTTGGAATCATGTTATATATGAAATTTGAATTAATTTATTTTCGAATGATATTTATGAGTTTATTAATATAATCTTGATTTATTGTTATTGATATCTGTCTCTGTAAATACTTTGTAATATATTTATATGAAGCACCATATTGATGTTTTATAATATGGATTTGCATATATATATATATATTGCCTAGATTTCTAGTTTTCTATCCTCTTACTGGAACCATAAAGGGGAGGGATTACATGTGCCCTAATTGCATATTTTGATGTATGTGTATGTGAAGGTACCAATAGAGAGTGAAAAGTAGGGAGCGAAGGAAGATCTAATATTTGACACTTGATATCTATATATCTATACAAGCATTTCTGATATATTTGATTTTCTAAAACCAAATTATGATTTTATAGAAAACATCTAGTTGTTATATTGAAATGTTTTAATATTCTAAAAACTCCTTAGGTGTTTCTATAAAATCTTGATTTTATGGTTTTATGCTTGATAACGAATTTATTAACTAAGCGATATTTTTTGTTTTCAATATCTACTCATTGAGTTTGCCTAAAAGCTCATCCCTCCACTATACCTTTTAGTATTATAAGATCAAATACTTAGTTAGCACTCGTCAAGATTTCAATATTGTAGGAGTCACTTAGTAGTCTTCATTTTTGCATAGGCCCATTTGATTTATGTATATGAGATCCAATGCCCAGTGATGTACATAATGTATAATACTTGGTATATTGTTTTAATAGAGCGCTGCAACCTCGAAATCTCTATCTATTGTTCATTCACTATAGCGTGTTATAGCTTACAGCAATGGCCTTAGGCTCTCTTACTATTGTTCATCAATTTCATATTTCTTCACCAAAATTCGTATAAACATGTGAATTTTATTTATATGATTTGTATTTATTTGAGTTTGATGTTTACGTGTGAGTTTTATCTAATATTTATAGAGATAGGATGTCCTTACCTCTATGCCAGTTACAATCCCAATTTTTTAAGTTTTTTGAATTATTTTTATTTTAATATTCTATTAAGATAAAAATATAAAATCTATTCTATACAATTAGAGTGTAACTCTAAATTGTTGTATAAGTTTCAACTTAAATTGCCATGACAACTTTAATTTGAACAAATTTGCTAACATATAATGTCTTAATTTGAGATTCAAAATTATCTCCTTTATGAGATTTAAGTCTCAGTGACTTCTAATTGATCTAAAATACTTTTTTGATATAATTTTGATAGTAACTTTCTTAGGATGAGTAGTACTACACATATTAAATAGTCATTTTAAATTTTTATTTCAAGTAACATGTCGCTAATTGACTAGATAGTGAATTGAGTTAAAAAGTCAGTTTAAAAATGATAGAAACTTGATCATCAATAATGATAAAATTTAGATATTATTTGTTAAGTTTAATATTAATATTTTTGAGATAAACAAACATATTTTCTAATAAATAATTTTTTTATATGTTCTAATTTATTGGGAACTAAAGTATATTATTAAAAAGTGTTAGATCAATTAGTATTTTATAGTAATAATGTGATGCATTTTATATACATTTATGATATGTTATGATATTTTATATATATAAAAATATTTTATCAAGTATATGCATATTTAGTTAATATGAAATAGAGATACATGATAAATAGTATTTTTTTTTATATGCATAAGTGTTAAATATCATAATTTTAGGCTATATTTATGTTGTTTAAGTGTTAAAGCCCTAGAATTGTAATAATATATTTTTTAAGGATATTTTTGTAAATTTTTGATTAAATTAATTATTAAGGGAAAAAATTGAAATACAAATTTTGTTAATAGTTATTTTTAAAATTTTATTTTATTTTTATGGTTAAGGATAATATTTTGATGGGCTACATAAAATCTTGACTCAATTTGTTAAACGAAGCTTAGGCCCAAATTTTACATAATTCTACCAACTTCTCCATTTTTCTATCATTTTTCAATTCTATCAAACTATTTAAGCTACCATTATTTTCATTATTTTCACTTGGGCTTCACCCTCCCTTGTGCATAACCAAAATTTTTTGCTTCCCACAAGTTGTAGGAAGATTTTTTAGCGTAGAAAAATCAAGCAAAAAAAGCTAACACTAAGAATTTTTTTGATTTTTCATCTAGGGTCTAATTAAAGAGAAATTGAAAGAGAAAATTTTAAGGAGGCATATTTGTGTTTAGGAAAATTTTGGTAAGGTTCTTGAACTCTATTTTATACTTAGAATCATGTTAGAAATTAATAGGAAGTATGTTATAAATTATTGATCTTGAAGTCCTAGGAAAACAAAATTTTAGTATATGCAAGTATATGCTTTTAGTTTGATTTCATGATGAATTTAATGTTTATGTGAATATATATTAAAGAATGATTTGATAAATTGTGTATATAAATATATTTTGATGTTTAAATAGATATGAATTTATAATTGATTGTAAAAAGGAATAAATTTAGTAATATATATATATATATATATATATATAGGAAGCATTGAACTAAATGTTGTGTTAAGAAAATCTTGGTAGCCAAAATTGGTGTATGTGTGTGTTTTTGTGTATTATTTCCTATATGGTGAAAGAATTATAAATTGATGATTATATTGGTAATTAAGTTATGTTAAGGATATTTAGATGATTATATGTTTATATCAAATAAAAATTTATTTATAAAATATGGTGAAAGGGAGGATAAAGAGTAATGTAGATAAAATATTATTAAAATACTGAAATGATTGAAATAGTGAGGAAAAAATCAAAAATAAATTTTGGTATAGAAAATATTGATCTTGTAAATTTATTCGGTGTATTTAATGATAACATTTTTTAAGTTGAATATTACATGTTTAATAATGATTAGAGGAAATTAAACTATTATGTTAGTATAAATTATTTTACGTGAATTTCATAGTTTTTAGCTAAAACTTTAGCGTTACGTTGGAATATATTTTGGATATAAAAAATTTATATTGGAATTGAAATGATGATGAATATGAAATAATTCAGTGAGATATATTCTATGAATTGACATAAAGAAGCTAAGCATTTGTGATATTAATATGATGTAGCTTTAGTGTATTGAATAAAATTTTAACTAGATATTTCGATAAATGTCAACTAGGAATATATGCATTACACGCATAACATCAAGGTCATATATTTAGAAGTAATATCTTATTTGTGCATAAGTTGTTATCTGGACCGAGATATAACAGCGAAAAATCTTACATAACAAGGGGACTAATTTGAGAGTGTTAACCCTCTTACGAATTGTGAGTAGATAGAAACAATATCAAATATTTTTCAATGATATGAATTAAAAGTGTTATGAGTATAAATTTATTTTCAATACTTTTTGATTAAAAAAATTTAAATATTTTTTGATAAAATAAATTTAAATATTTAATTATTTTATGAATTTAGATTTATAAATCTCTTTATAATTATGGGTTTGAAATATTGGAGTAAGAGTGAACTTATAAAGAAATTTAATTTGAGAATTGTGTATATTACATGTATAAGTATATACTCATGAATATGATATAGAAATATATTTATGATTTCATAATTTGAGACTTTGGTATAAGTGCTCGATTACGAATGCATTTGTGCACAGATATTAATATATAATATGTTGATATATATATATATATATATATATTTTTTTTTTCTTATTTGTAAATAGAGTATAGAAGTTGTTATTTTTTCCTTGTCCCTGACTAAAGGATAAAAGAGTGGGCACCAGATATAATAAGTATTTGACAACGCACTTTCTATTCGAGCTAATGCTAATGAGTAAATTTAATTATTTGATTTTATATAATTACATGAAATAATTCATTCATGAATTTTGAGATGTCCCCCAGAAGCACACTGGCAGAAAAAAATTTTCGATCGAGTTTAAATTTTTTGAAACATTCATAGATGTTATATGAGAAATTTTTTTTTCCAATAACTTGTTTGAATATAAATGAATAACTAAGATCTCATAAGTTATTATATATTTTTAATATTTTTACTCCAATAATAAAATTTTTGTTCATCATCATCTACCAATTTATTAAGTGTTTACTTAATTTTTTTTAAAATATTTTTATATTTGATATATTTTAAAGAGATTATCCATCTACTCTCTCTAGTATAAAGTTTTTGAGTTACATTTGTTATTAGAGACTTTTCTAGCTACACAATACTCTCCATTGACATATAAATATTTTATATAAAAAATATGGAAGGATTTTATAAAGATACTAGGTTCGTAGAATATTACATTTGTATATATTATATAATTTATATTTTGGGTATGCATATATTATTTGAATTGAATATATGAGATAATAAAAATCTTGTACATTCACGGGGAATATCAGTAATAAGTATATTTTATGAATGTGTGATAATTATTAGGTACTTGAATAAGTGGTTCATGGCGTGACAAATTAGTTGAATCAAATGTTATTAAAAATATGGGCCTACTGTTAAGGTTAGTCTAACCTATTTGTAAGGGGTAGCAAGCACACTAAGTCTATACTACATTTCAATTTCTTTCAAGTTGTAAATTTGATATTTTCAACGGTCTGTTCAAATTTAAATAACTTCACTATAATGTAAATCGAGAAATTTAAAGTCTAATAATGCTAAAGAAAATTGAATTTGTCACGGTCACTGATGGTCAGCTGACGATAGCAAATATAGTGGTCGTGGATTGTCTTTTTCATTTCAACTGCATATTTCAATCAATAAATATTCTTTAAAAAATTAATAATTTAAGCAAATTAAAAGTTAAAACATGATAATGAGTTGGTAGGCCATGTGAATTATCTCACCAAATTATGTGAATTATATCACCAATTTATTTTTATTCAATCGTTTGCAATTAATAAATTGGGGTCTTAATAAATATTTTTAAAAGAAATAGAATTAAAAAGTTGAATTGATCTAATGATTTACACGTCCACTTTCCTTTATTGAATGCATATTTTAAAATAAAGATTGGGAATAATGTGAGAAAATAATATGCAATTTTCTACTTTGTAAAATTGCAATTCGGCATTTCATTCTCTTTGGCATATTTTTGTCTTAGAAAATTACTTTTGATATTTTTGTTTGTAAAAATACTAGATTGATATAATTATTTCTTTGTTAAATAATGAGTTATTTTCTCTAAACTTTTCTCTTTATTTGAATATTTTCATTTGATGAATATGGACAAATCAAGAGACAAATGTTATCACATTAGAAAGCAGAAGCTTTAAGATTGAATCATTTTATATTTAGAAACTTAATTAAAAAAAAAAATTCTAATAGAAGATTCAACATTAGTATGGCACAACAATCAAATTAAAGTGTACAATTAAGAATTTAATCAATCAATTATTTAATTAACTGGTACGTGTAGAAAGTTCGTTACCTTTTTTAATTTTGATATTCATTTATATGCTAATTAAATAATTTTCAAATTTATTTGACAAATTTGTCATCTTATTCATATTACTTATTTACATTAACATATTATTTTACAACAATATAGATTAAAGTTTATCTAAATTCTTACCTTCTCAAGTCTCATTCATCAATCATTACTATCTCTTTACTCATTTTTGCGAACACAATTCACATTGTATTTTACTTTTTACTTATTTAATTAAGTTGATTAATGATCCTTTTAAATTACCATTAAACCTAAAAATTTAAACTTCAAGATAAAGAGTACAAACAACCTTCAAGTGTTAAATTTATTTAATTAAGTTGGACAAGGGTACTTGTTGAATTACCACTTTGACCTCTTAATCATGTAAAGACCTTCGAACTTAAACATGTTTGATAGAGTTAATTAATAGTATTTGTTGAATGATCACTTAACTGGTAACGCCACATCGCTCTAGCAATAATTTATAGACACCCATAATATAAACCGTAGCATGCCAAACCATTTGTTAGCATATTGTAATGCGTACAAAAGAATGAAAGCAAGTAAATCATTGTGCAATCAAATGCTTGTTAATTACTTAGAAGTTTGTGTTAAAGATATATGGAAAAGGAATAGGGGAACGAGTGTAACCAAAAAGAAAGAAATTTTTCTCAATAGAAATTGATATGGTAGTTGGGAAAAAGGAAGTAAAATACTTTTGTAACTAGGAGATGGTTTAACATTGATTTCCTATTCCTACAACATTACTCATATTATTAGGAATGTTTTCCTCATGCAAGTAGGAAAAAAATTGCAAGTCCTATAAATTGACTCTCAGTTCAATAACGAGTAAGACAAGAGAAAAGAAAGAAAGAAGTTGAGAATAGAAC
This sequence comes from Swietenia macrophylla, assembly GCA_032401905.1. Classification (NCBI taxonomy): domain Eukaryota; kingdom Viridiplantae; phylum Streptophyta; class Magnoliopsida; order Sapindales; family Meliaceae; genus Swietenia; species Swietenia macrophylla. Next base: position 1,203,791 of record CP135569.1, on the reverse strand, counting down.
AGAACAATGTACGAGAGAAAATCAGTGAACAAACATTACCCACCGGACTTTGACCCATCAAAGTTGCCAAGAAAAAACAAGAACAAACAATAGAGTCGACAGATGAAGGTTAGGATGATGTTGCCGATGACCATCTGATGTAAAAGCTGCGGCACTTATATATACGAAGGAACAAAGTTCAATTCACGAAAGGAAGACGATCAAACATATCTGGGAATCCAGATAATTAGGTTTTATGGAAAATGTACAAATTGTTCGGCAGAGTTTACGATAAAAACTGATCCACGGAATTCAGATTATACGGTGGAAAGTGGTGCATGTCGACCTAAATTTGAAGAGAAGAAGAACGACAATCTTAAGCGAGAGCATGATCAACAAGGCGATGCAATGACTGCATTGGAGAAGAAAAGATTAAAATTATAAAGAGAGATGAAAACGGTTGCTGCTGTTGATGAATTGCAGTCTTTGAAGAGTAGGCATGAAAGAGTTAGCATTGAAGCCATGCTTGAGTCCTTGTAAACCCAGAAGAGCAAGAAGACGAAGAAGTTGGAAGAAGAAGAGGAAGAAATTATCAGATCAATATTTCGTAGAACGAAAGAAGAAGTTATTTGCAGAAGGATTCCAGATGATGATTTTATTTCAAATCAGCCGGCCGATGAAGAGCAAGAAGAAGAAATCCAAGAATCTGCCAATCGGAAAAGCAGTAGACAATGTTCTTTAGTAAATGATTCTATTTCCATTAAACCTGTATTCGCAAGGAAAAACAACCGTACAACACTGCGATTTTGAAGAGGAATTAATATCAATGAAAGCAATCTATGTTTTTATTTTTTTTCTTCAACACAGAGTTTTTATTTTTTTGTTTTTGATTTTTGAAACACAAAATTTGGATAAATATTTCTGTACCGAAAATAAGGAGAAAAACTTTGTCACTCAAACTATTATTCTAACTTTTGTGACAAATTAACTCAAATTCTAGTAGAATTAAAGTATCCTTAAGTAATATTAAGACAAAAATCTCACGTTCTAGTAGAATTAAAATAACCTTAAACTCAAATAAAAAAAAATAAAAATAAAAATATTAAAACGGATTTAGTTTTTGTAATTCTTTTAAAATTATTTTAAAAATAACGAAGAATTTATAATTACATCCATATAATTTTGTTTTTTAATTCGATACATAATTTTGCATAGATACTATTTTTAACACTAAGTTCTAGCTAAATCACCGGTAGAAGATCAAAAAAAGGATGAATTTGGCTACTCAACTATTAAGAGAAGTTGCATTATTTCTTATCAAAATAATTATTTCTTTTTAAAGGATAACTTGTGTGTGTGTATTTTCAAAGACAATGTTTCAAACCTCTTACTTGCTTTTTTTTTGGGTTCAAGATCTTATGAGTTTTCTTATTGGTGGCTTGAGAAACTCCTTCGCCTCCTTCATCGCTTCCTTTAATGTTAAATCAAAGGACAAAGAATTTACATCAATATCCTGCAGGCAGAACTACTTAGCTTTGAAACCTTCTTGGATATTCAGAATTCAAATGCACTAGACAACCATTATGCCTTTATATCAGTTAAAGCAAAACAACCACAATTTATGAAGAAGTCGAGACCACAATCCAATGGCCCCAAGATCTAACAATCTACTCAACACTGTATTTAGCCACAACAACTCTCGACCTATTCAAGCTTATTCCACCAGACTAGTTAATCAAATTTACAAAAAGCCAGGTCATATAGACTTGGATTGTTATCAGCAGTTTAACTTTTTCCCTCACGGATGTCTCCCATCTGTCGATCTTGTAGAAATGGCAACTGAGGCCAACAACAACTATCACCAATAGTTCTGGTATGGTGTCAGTGGCACTAACACCCATATCATCACTAATGCAGCTAATTTGAAAATCAACAGCCTTATGAAGGCGCAAAAATTGTCACAATGGGCAACGACTTAGATTTAGTGATTAAACACGCTGGATCTACTTCTATAAATATAGAAAGCTCGTCATATTGCCTTAAACATGTTCTTCGTTGTCCAAATGCATCTACCAACTTGTTATCCATAAATTACTTTTTCGCTCGATAATTATTGCTATTTTGTACTGACTAGTATTGATTAATGTATTACGGAGAACAAGATAATGCAGCTCCTGTTTTAACGGTTGGTTGAGAATTGCCTTTATCCAATTGTTGGCAACAAGAGTAGTTCCAATAGGTTACGTTGCCTCACTGCCAAATTAGAATTAAAGACCTCGGTGGACAAAAGACATGACTAGGTCATCCCATGCAGTCAACCTTAGTTCATTTGCTACGTTATCTTTCTGTTACAAAATCTATAAATAAACCTGGCTTTTGTACGTCGTGTTAACTAAGGAAAGCTAAAAACCGTTTACCAACTCTACAAGACAGACAATTAGAACTCTAACTCTTTCACACTCTAATGTTTGTGTCTCCTCAATCACATCTGCTAGGGGCAGCCACTACTATGTGTTTTTCGATGACTGTAATCGTTTTACATGGATGTATCTCATGTGTTACAAATATGATGTATTTGCTATTTTCCAGAAATATAAAGCTCTTGTTAAGAATCTTTTTTCTTGTAAAATCCTGCAATTACAAACAGATAATGATAGTGAATATCTCTCACATCAATTTGATTATTATTTATCAAACCATAGGATCCATCTTCGTTTAGCATGCCCTCGTACCTCTCAACAAAATTTCATTGGTGAAAGAAAGCATCGACCTATCCAAGGAATGTGATTAATACTTCTAGCAAAAACATTAGGAGTGTGCAATGGTTCTGGTTGTGCTCAGAACCCGTTAGGAATCAAACCAAAAAATAGGTTTTTGAATTGGAACGAGTTCTTTTAGGATAGGTTTTGGTTCCAAAAATCAAACAATTGGAACCAAACTAAAGAGTTGGTTTAATTTTACAAATAAAAAATTATTTCATGCAAGAGGAATCAAACACTAGAACTCATATTGAAATGCAAACTCTTAACCCATTGAGCAGAACATATAAGGTTATACAATTTATTTATAATGTTATATTTAACTTAATTATTTTTTAAAGCTAGAATAAATACAAATTTATATTCAATAAATTATTCAATTAATAAAATAATAACAATTAAAATTTTTATTAAAATTTCAAAAAAATTAATTTCTCTTTTGTATTATTGTAAATATTATTCTATATTCAATATATATATATACACGGTATAATATTATTATATATAATTATACTATCATAAAAAAATTAATTTTTTTATTTTATAATATGTAATATTAACTTAAGTAATAATATAATATTTTTTAAATTAATTTTCTTTAGTAACTTTTTTTTTCTCTTTCATTTATTTTATTTTTTTATTTATATATTTGATTGCTTTTATAATTTAATACTATTGATTCTTTTGTTTTAAGAATTTTTTTATGGAGTTAAAATTTGAAAAAATTAAAATAATTAATAAATAAAATATCTTATTTTTGAAATTAAATTAGAACTGAATTTAAATTGAAAAATAAAATATCCTATTAAATAAAGTAGATTCTAGTTCTAAGTGAAATCGAAATAAAAATTGATTTTGCTCACATTTAAAATACAAATCTATCATAATATTATTAGTAATGTGCCTAATAAACCATCTACCTATAAAGATAATCTATTGCCTTTTCTTGTTCTCCATAAAACAATTCCTAATTATTTAGACTTTTGTGTCTCTAGCTGTTCTTGCTTTCTTTTTTTAAGACCTAACAATGTTCACAAGCTTTCTTTTCGTAAGAAGAAATACTTTTTCTAGGATATGCAAATCAGCAAAAAAGGTACATGTGTTTTTATTTATCCATAGATAGAGTTTATATTTTAAATATATATTCTTCAATGAGGACACTCTTTTCCAACATTGCATGACGAACTTGTCTCACCACCTAAAGAAAGCAATGAGTCATCAGGTATGAGTCCTATTTCAGATTCAATTCCTTTCTTCACTGAGGTGCAATTTGTTTCTTGTCAAGACTCCTTAGTAAACCCTACGTATTAGCCTAGCTCTGAACCTAACAAGACTTGTAACACTTATTTTCTACGATCTACCTATGTGTGATAATGAGGCCGACCACCTAGTTTCTTCAAACACACGTACAATCTCAGAAAATACACAACGATATAAGGTCCTCTTGTCCTCTCAAGCTGTGGATCAAACTACTTCTTTGACCACTAACAACGTGATAGTTATAAGGTCGCAAATAGGAAATTCCAAACCATAATAGTACAACGGCATCATAAATTTTTATGCTGTAAAACATCCCTCTGGGGTCCTCTTCAGTCACTGCAACAAAAGAGTACATAGACCACTTAGCTTACATATGATAAATATCTATTCACCACATGCATCTTACATGTAATATATTACGAAATTGTAGAAAAATTCTTTTAACTTTCAATTGCAATAAGTAAGCGATAGATAATAAAAAAGTAGGTCATTAAAGCTATCATCCACCACTTGCAAAAGTTAATTGTGAATAAAAGTTTAAACTTTACTATGTGCAATTCCATGTTGATATTTACTAATCTACTACCACTTTCAAATGTATATTGCATTTTTTGCCATTATAACATATCACCACTTGCACATACACGAAGTCTATATTTTATTTAAACTTTTTACCACTGGATATTTACACATTGTAAATATGAATTTCAAAATTATATTTTAACACTGTATGATTGTAAGTGGTCAACGAATGGCTCTAGCAAGTGATTTCTACAGTGCTCATTATTCATATATATTATTAATGAAATTAAATTTTGATATTAAATTGTGTACATTATAACAGTAAAAATTGAAAAAGGTCAGAAGTCCAACATTTAAAAGTGTCAGTTGACTAACTCTTTGTTGCACCAGAATTCCCTATCTTCCAAGGCCCAAGTATTTGCTGAACACGAAGGATCAGTATTTAGAACCAGTTCACCATCCTGCTCCACATTATCATTTTTTATTTCCAAGTGTGTTGCAGACGCATCAATTTCAACTGGATGCTTATAATCACTTAAGAGATCCTTATCCACGTATCAGATGTATGATGAAAAACATTTAACAGAATCATCAAAACGAACAAAAATTAACATCAAAAACAGCTTAAAAAAGCACCTTTTAATAGAACTCAATTACATCAGGTCCACTCTATGGAATGATAGTATCAAATGATGGATCCTGAGCCAAGAATACCAAGAGAAAAGGAAAAAACACACAAATTTGTAATCATATCAGTTTATAGTACATGATAATAACATAAGAATGCTGCACAGTACATATCCTGTATTTCGAGTCAAACATTTATTACAACACCGAAACTCGAAATCTGGAAAAGCTCAACAATATACTTGAGCTGTTATAATCTCTATAGTAAGATGTAGCAAGTCATTTCACATATGACATATGCCACCCAATATGAAATTGTTAAGATATTCTGGAAACTATGGTCAACAACAAAAGGAAATGATATGATATACAAATAACTCCAATATTTACAAAACAGCATATTGATGTCAATTACCTGCTATTCTCCAATTGCATAGGAACCATTACCATGTTGTACCCAGTCATCATTAATGATCTTGGATGTTTCATCCTGGGATAGAAATGATGCAAAGAAGTACTGTCAAATCAAAAAGTCAATATAGAATTCGCAGCCGTTACTGAAATTTTGAAATAAACACCTAATAATCAGGACAGCAATTTATAAGACATTCCCATAAGAAACAACATAGGAGAAGTAATGCTTGAGACACTTCACCACGTTCTTCCCTCCAGCAAAAATCTCTATCACGAGGGAAGATCCCAGCTGTCTTTGCTCTTCTAACAGCAGTAATTTCATCGAATGGGATAATTTTCTGGGGCATAAACTTGTCAAAACTTCTGAGACAATTGATACTGGCAATAATGGATTGCAACTAGCAATCTGAGAATGAATCTTTTAATATTAGCTTTGTCTCAAATCCAAATATGTTGGAATAAAAGCAAAAATATCAGGCAAACAGGTACATATGCCCCTCAAGAGCTCAATGATTCGTAAAGATTTGGAAAGGTGCACAATTCATGCCAACCAGGAAAGGTGCACGATTCATGCCACTCAAGTTACAAGAGTGTATCAAACCAAAAGAAAAGGATGTATGACACCAAAAATGCTGAGACATAATACAATAGGCCATTTTCTTACGGGAGGCAAGGAGGAATGCAAACCATAAAAAATGCAATACTCTCAAGCAACTTTCAAGTAATTTAGGCAACTACAAACACACAACAGAACCATTCTAGGGATCAACATTACCTTAAGAAGAATACTCTCCTGGAATGCACAATTGTAATCTTGAACAAGCACCTATTTGAAAAAAGATGGATCAAAAATTTATACAGGCCTTCAATTACAGATCCATCAAAAGCATTCAGAGAGTTAAAGTAACTACGATCAAGAAGGCAAAGGAGGGGATACTTTTTAGTTTAGGGCATATTCAGAGAGTTGACAGCATGAAGTATTCAATCAAAATTTAGGGTAACATATATGAATCAAAGAGTTGTACAATTAACATTTGGTTTACATTGATGTACTTTTAAAATAAATAAAAAACAAAGGAGCAGTTGGCTTTCCAATCTCTCATGTTTCATTCAAAAACTTTTATTCATCCACTGCAAGGAGAGAAAGTGATAGAAAGATCCTCTTTGCATCAACTAAAACACTGTCGTAAGTTAAGTGATCCAAGATTAAATTGGCATTTAATCATTTACCGTGCATGATGTCATTTTAATCCCAACAGTAGATTTTTCCCATATTTGTAAAATCACATCTACTAATTCCAATTCTAATTTCATTCAAACATCACAATCATTTAAGAATGAAAATCTAAGACTTGTAGAAAATACAAATAATGTTCAACTATAAGTGTTAAGACAAATCCTCGCAAATCAAAAACAAAGCACACTTATCCACTTATTCATGCCTGTAATAACAGAAGTTAGTAAATATTAATCCAATCTCTTGAGTCGATCTCACTTGTTCGATCAACAATCAAAAATCACTCACTTCGTCAGGTCGAAGACAAAAGAGTTGGCGATACTCTTCACTTCTCAACGACGCTGCTGCCTGCAGTGTAATAGCATATGAGATGTGCATGAATCCATAATGTTAATAAAACATTTGAATAAACAAAATAACAATACAAGAGTCATTTCTAAGAATTTAAAAGGAAAAAGAAGGTCAATACTGCAGTACAAATTAAAGAACTAGTTGATAGGAATTAGTTTACACAACTCATTAGACTAATAATCATTTAAGCAAATCAGCAGACTCCCCCATCAATACTAAAAGAAAATGCTGAGCTCAAGATGAAAGCAAGTGTGCAAGATCGGAAAATATATACTTACATTCTCCACGGTGATATTTGACAACAAAAGCTTCAGTAATTGCTTCGTATATTCTGGGAGCCTGGTAATTCCCTGGCGCAACTTTTGCACCAATTTTGAACTTCCGGCTCCAAATCCAGCTTGCATTGTTAGTAAAATCAATATCTCCGATTGGTGCAATGCCGTCTCTTGCGATGACGTTTACGTCACCGGTGAGCAACGGCCTCTTGCTGGTTCTCTGCTTCACGATGCTACTGTCAATTTTGTCTTTACACCAGCTTCCACGATCTCCTGGAAGAAAGTCTCCGTCCAAAACAACTATGTCTATTTTGATCGACCGAGGGAGATTGGTGATATGGCCACCTGTTCTTGTGTCTGCAACAAAAATTTAAAGAAAGTTGTTGTCGCTGTGATATGAACCTTGCCAAAATAACGAGACCCGAATTCAACAAGGAACCAAGATTGTTCTACGAACAGATTTAAATGGAATCTCAACCCGTTAGTTTATAAAGAAACAAGAACTTTGGTATATCGTAGACGCCACAAGCGATGATGGAAGTCCGTTTGATAAGTCATTGTTGAATGCCATAAGAATAATTCTTAACAAGTTTGAATAGTTTTTCAAAAAACCAAAAATAAAAGAACTCTCAATTTTTCTGACTAATGAATTTTGATTTCTTCTCATTCAAAGATGAGGCTAAATTATTACAAAGTAAATTTTAAATTTTCTTAATTACATGCCATCTTAATTAAAACTAAAAAATAATATCTTCTACTTGTTTAAAATAGAAAAGGAAATAATTAGTCAATTAAATGGCTCTACATGCCTAAATTAAAAAAAATGAAAAGTTGACTAATTAAATAGTCTTACAAATAAGCTTAAATACTCTAAAACATGTCAATTTTATTTGCTAAAATCAAGTTTAGATTTGGCCTTACTTTTCTAGGACTTGAATCATGCAGATCCATCTTTGGTGGATACGTGGACCAAGCTCAATGGGTCTCCACGAATTTACTTAAGTCCAAATTTCTTGAATTAACTGATTAAGTGCATTTTTGAACTTCTTTACTTGTACTATCGTAACTGGACCAATTAGAATTTGAATTGAATTCTTTGAAGTTGTGCTATAATTTGTATCACGTTGTCTGTAATTTTGCTTTTGGTTAAGATTGGAAGAGAAAGTGTTTTGTGAAAAATAAGTTTCAGCCTTACCGGTTTTAAGGCTTGGATTCTCAAGGAAGGAGACCTAGTTAAAGAACGGATACTACTATTGTATTGTCTTACTCCACATTCAAATTCTTCATTCACCTGGTAAATCGACACATAAATTAAATCAAAACTTAGAGAATTATCAACACAAACTTACTAATTATATATTGTAAACTCCCCACGTGGATTAGGATTTATGTTGATACAGCAAAATACATATGTAAGCAAGCTTATATCATTAATACTTAAAGTAGAATCACTAATACAACAACATGAATATAAACTATAAATAAGACAGATAGAAATAGACATTTTGGATCTCAAGTTTACAGTGGAAGAAATGAAAAATTAGCATACAACATTTACCTAAATTTCTAGTGAAGAAATGCCAATCGAAGACCCTACTTGCCAAATTATTGGTTAAAATCACCCATATATTTCTTGCAAATGGTTTGGCTTATCTCAATTGGTGAACAAATGTCAAAGAATAAATGGGTAAATGGTTCTGGAACTCACAATTGGTGAAGAAATGCTGAAGAAGAAATAGGTAAATGGTTTTAAAATCAACAATTGGTGATGAAATATTGAAGAAGAAATATGTAAATAAATCTAGAACATACGATTGGTGAAGCAATGTTGAAGGAAAAATAGGTAAATTCGTGCAAATAAGTATTTTTCTACCAATGGGTATTTCCTAGTAAACAATTATTTCTTCATTTTGTTAAAAGAAAAAAGAAGTATTTGGATACTAATTAAGCGAGAGCTGATAAATTTTTTCCTCCAATTACTAAAAATCAGCTTATTTTTACCATTAACAAATCACAGATAGTGAGAGTAAAATTATTTATGATGTGCAAAAACAAGTAGTAAATAATCAACTTATTTTTACCACTAACAAATGGCCAAGTGATAAAAGTCAAATCATTTATCACGTGCAAAACAAATGATAAATGTGATATTATTTATACACGTATGTAAATGATAAATACTAATAAATTATAAATTTTAATCACTTGCATAAAATTATAAGTTTCCAATAAAAAAATTTTTAACAACTTAAATAATATTTATATCAATTCTCAATTTATTTTACACAAATGATTAGTTGATAATATTACATTTAACTACTCACATGTAAAGTAAGTAGTCATAAGAGAATTATTAATAATTATATATTTTGTTACATTGAGTGTTACTCCTAAACTTGAGCCAACTTGTTACACACAATTAGTGACAAAACCATAGGTGTGCTGCTATGGGGCATCAATTTGATGCCTTAATGGAGAATGGTATATGGTCTCTATGTCAGAAACCACTCCACAAGCATTTAATATGTAGCAAGTTGGTGCTTAAAATCCAACGGAAACCAGATGATAGTATTAAACGTTATAAGATTGGTGGTGGGAGTGTTTGATCAATAAAGTAGTATATATTATTATGACACGTTCTCAACAATCGGAAAGCTTATAACTATTTGATTAGTTTTATCCTTAGCTGTGAATTTTAGGTGTAGCATACATTAACTTATATATGTCTAATGCATTTTTACATGAGTGTTGGATGAAGAAGTGTGTATGTAACAACTATAGGGTTTTCTTGGTGAAAACCATCCAAATTTGGTGTATTGTTTACATAAATCCCTCTATGGACTCAAATAAGCACTGAAAACGTGCTTTAAAAAACTCTCCCAATACTTGTCAAGATTGGTTTTACTAAATCCAAAGTTGATTACCTTTTATTTATCTACTTTAATGATGAGGTTATGCTGTTTATACTGGTTTATGTCGATCATATTATCATCACATGGTAAGGACAAGCTGCATTAGGTCAAGTTATTAATCAACTAACTTACGTCTTCAACCCCAAAATCTTGGACATCTTAGTTATTTTTTAGGAGCTCAAGCAATCAGAGACAATTTGTGTCTGCATCTCAAGCAAGCAAGATATACCTCTAACTTATTAGAATGCATAAAGATGGTTGAAGTAAAGCCTCTTGCGTGTCCCGCTACATCATGAACAAACTTATCTTCTAAGGTAAAGCATGCTTCTTGTTGACAGTATTGCATTATTTATAAACTTGACAACTCTTATACTATCAACTAGCTATGTCACTTTATGTAGAGTCCATGTGATGATCATTAGGTTATCATAAAAAGGGTTCATAGATATCTCAAAGGCATAATTGGCTATAGTCTCTAATACTCTTTTTCTAATGTTAATTTAAATGCCTTTCATGATTCTGATAGGGTTTGAAAATCCAAATGATAGAAAGAGTGATAAAAGGTTTTATATTTACACTTTAGATATTATCGGGCTTATATTTAGTTAGATTTTAAGAGAATTTATCACTTTTTGAGAAAGGTTTTGCTTATTATTCTAAATTTTGAAAAAATTTATCAATGAAAACACTTGATAAAGTTCAAAAGCCATATGCATCTTAAAACAGCTCAAAATAATTAAAAAATTAGAGAATAAAGTGCCTAGGCATTAAAACGGTCAAAAAAAGAATTGAACCCAAGAGCTTAGAGCCTAGGTGTTGGTTTGCAATAGCTAAGCACTGCTACAGTGATTTTGAATGGCAATTTGCCACAGTTTATCGCTATAGTAAATTTGCCGCAATGAATATGAACAGTGCTGAGAGCATAGATGCCCAAAAGGAGAGCTTAGACGCTAGGTGATAGAATTAGCAAAAAAAATAAATCTTTTTTTAATCAACCAATAAGAGAAAATGAGCTATTGTTTAGATGATTTGGAATTGATAATAAAACCTTAAAAATAAGATTTATGATTTAGTTCTTGTATTAAATGCCATAAAGTCTATGTAAAATAAGAATATATTTGCATATCTTGTGTAATTATTACTTGAAACTATAGTGTTTAATGCATTTTTAAATATCCTAATTCAAATAAAAATATAGTGAGTTGATATTTTGAAATAATTTCGTTATAAACCTAGAAAAAGCTAATGAATAATTATGATGTTTTTTATTATCGATCATGAATTTATGTTTCGGTTATTAAGAATAGGTGAAATCTTGACAAATTAATTTTGACGAAGTTATATGCCCTAGAATTCTTTTTTTCAATTTTCTTAAAATTTTATCTTTGCTCACTTAATTTAGTTGTTAATTAATTTTAACATAAATCATCTTCTTATTGAAGTCATTCAAAAAATTAGAATAATATAAATTAATATTTAGAGCATAAATAGTTAATCTGTGTGAGAACAATGCTCACTTATTGTTATATTATTTGTTTGTGTAATAACGTACTTTTTCGCGTTTGTGTAATTTTTACAATAATGTTTTGGCGCCATTATCTAGGAATAATTTACTTATTTATTTTAATATTGAACCAAACTATATTTATTCATACCCTCGATTTACTTTTTATTTTTTATTATTTTTTTCATGTGGTTTTAGCTAATGTATGCAATGGCTAGGAAGCAGTCAACTCGTGCATCTTAAATATGAAATTGAGTGGACTTATAAACAAAATAAAACTTTGGTAGATGTAGTAGTAGAAGGTACTTTAATCAGCAAGGCATATGATGACATTTATTTTTTGCTTAAGGAAATGGTTGTGGATGCTTATCAATGGTCATATAATCGTTCTACATCAAAGAAAGCTTTTAGAATTCATGAAGTCAACCCCATCACGACTTTATCCTCTCGAGTAACAGTATTGTCTAAATAGTTGAAGGCTTTAATAGCTAATGCTATTCACATTCTAACTTTAATGCGTTAATGGTGCAATAGAGCCTATACTAATTCTTAGTACAAGGTAAGAAATCCTTTTACCTTATCTCAAGCTGAGCAAGTATAATTTATGGGCAATTTTAATGGGCAGAGGAACAACCTCTTCTCCAACACATACAATTTGAGATGGAGAAATCACCTAAACTTAACTTAATGTAATAATTAAAATATGATAATACCACTCTTGGGATTTTAGCAGCTGTCATTTGGATTTCAACAGTAATAACTAGAGAAAAAGGTATCCTTAGAAGATTTATTAGCATAACTCATTATGAGTACTTCTCAGCTCATGATAAAGACTGATATGACATTTTAGAATATAACAGCATCTATCTAAGACCTAAAGGTAAAAGTGGGGTACTTAATGAATGTCATAAATATTAGACCTTAAGTAGATACCTTTTAATACAAAAACAAGCCAAGTGCACAGTTTGAAAAAGTTAAACATTCAAAGAGTATCTGCAAATAAGAAGAAGAAAAGTTAAGATCTAAACTTTCTAGACAACCTCCATCTTATATTTCACCTATTCTATATCTTTAATGATTTTAGAAGCATAAATTAGATAAGGAATTTTTCAAATTTCTTAATCTTTTTAAGAAATCACACATTAACATTCTTTTTGCAAATACTTTACAATAAATGCTGAATTATATAAAGTTTATGAAAGATATTCTTTCTAACAAAAAGGCACTAAAGGAACATGAAACATTTTCACTTACTGAGAAGTGCAATGCAATTTTATAAAAGAAACTACCACCAAAGTTGAGAGATCTTAGCAGCTTCACAATCCCTTGCACTATAAGGAATGCCCATTTTGATAGAGCATTATATAATCTAGGGATGAGCATCATTTTAATGCCTTCATCTATGTTTAGGTAACTAGAATTAGAGGAAGTTAAATCAGCAATCGTTTTATTGCAATTGGCGAATAGGTCCATCAAATATCAAATAAGAATTGTCGATGATGTGCTAGTAAAAGTTGGTAAACTCATCTTTCCAAGGGATTTCCTTATTCTTGATGTGAAGGAAAACCAAAAAATTTCACTCATTCTTTGTTGACCATTTTTAGCTACTGGGAGAGCCTTTATTATATATAAAAAGATAACTTATTTTAAAGGTTCAAGATGAATAAGTCTTATTTGATGTCTTCAAGACAATCAAGCACCTAAGCTCAAGCAAAAAAACTAATTATTTTCAACTTGATAGAGTTAATCGTTCGACCAAAGAATTATTTCAAGCAAATCACAAGTCTAAGATACTAAGTAAATGACTTAAAAAAGGAGATTTATGATTTAGCTCTTGTATTGAATGTCATTTAATCTATGTAAGTTAAAAATATACTTGCATATTTTATGTAATCATTGTATGAAACTACAGTACTTAATGTGTTTTTAACTATTTTAATTTATATGGGAATATAATAGATTGATATTTTGAAATGGTTTTGTTATAATCCTAAAAAAGATTAATAAATAATTGTAATATTCTTGATTATTAACTCTGAATTTAAGTTTTAGTTATTAAAAATAGTAAAGTTTTAGTGAATTAGATTCGACATAATCATATGCTCTGAAATTTTGTCTTTTTGTTTTCTTTAAACTTTACCTTTGCTTATATAATTTAGTTCTTAATTAATTTTAGCGTAAATTATCTTCTTAGTCAAATCATTTAGATAAAATGAAATTAGTATAAATTGATATTTAATACATAAATAGTTAATTTTTGTGAAAATGACACTTATTCATCATTATATTATTTGTTTGTGCAATAACATACACTTGGATTTTCCTAATTTTTCATAACAAAGAGCATTAATGGCTATGGCATTTTCATGAGCACAACTTTATTTCTTAGTAGACAAATAAGCAAAACATTGTGTCTTGTTGTCCATGCCTTGATCTTGAAAATTTAACACATGACAATTATCAAGTACCTTCAAGATTCACTTCGTTAACTTGGAATGTCCACAAGAGTTTGCAAGGCTCACTAAAATCATTTTTCATAACCAATTTACATATTTAAATGCATATTCCATTTGGTCAAATCATATTATTAAATAAAATCATCCATCAATTTTATCTTTAGAATTTCAAATCATAAATATCTTATAATAATATCCTTCAAATACAAAATGAATTCTCAAAGTACAATATAAAATTTTAAAATACAAATTCTATTAAACTGCTAGTGGACCCAAATAGCTTAAGAAGTGAGTTAAGAGAATATTATTAGATGAGTTGTGGTTGCCTAAATACTACACCATATCTAAATTTATACGCACTTCTCAACTTGAAACTAAATGGTAAGAAGGGTTGAGTACATAACACTCAATGAGTAAATTATTATAAAAATAAAAGTTAAGTAATGGACATTAGGATACTACAATGTATCAAATAGGAAAACTAAATCATATTTCAAAATATAATTTAAATAAAATCTTAAACCTATGTATGTCATTCATAAACAATTAGAGCTGGCTTATTTTCTCAAGTGTCATCTTAGCTCAGAATAGATGCTTAAGACTATTAGTGAACTTATTTATATAAAAATCATACATTTGTCATGAAAATATGAGATTATAAAATTTATATTATCATTTTACTTCTTAATCAATTAAATATTGATATTCAAAAAGAAAAAAACATTACCCATCTCACTAATATTAGCTTAAATAATTACGTGGTGATAATTGTGACTATTCTCACATTACAACTCATAATGGGCTTACTTAGGACATTCTCTCCTTATAATAGCTCTGTCTAATGTATACGATCACCCTAACAACCTATACCTAGATTCACCCATAGGCTACTTCCTATAACTACAGTAATACCAATACCAATAGTAATATAGGCCCAATGGCTATATTACCTATAAATTAATACATAAATTAAATCATTTTAAATATAACAAATATAAGGCCCAAAGGTCATTCTCAAAAACCAAGCTAATCAATTGTAACATAACAATAATGTAATCAAAATCACATGCCAATAATTTATTTACTCATAAACTATTATATCCCAATATCTATTTTATAATTAAATGATATTAAGAACATAATAGTTACTTTAAAAATATTTTTAAAAAGATTTTAAGTAATCTAAAAATTTACTCATAGTTTAGAAAGGGTATTCACTTATTTTTTTTTTTATTCTTCATATTGGCTTTGTTCTTTGCTTAAAGTATTAATGCCTAAAGAATATATAGACAACATCATTAATTCCTAAACTTCAATAGAATATTCTTATTTCTATAAATGATATGCATGCATAATAAGTTTACTTTCCTAAGTTAACAAATGGATAAAGGCTCATACCCTTAAAAAAATTTTACAAATTATTAAAAGTTTATTCAAAGTCAACCCTTCTAACTATTTTGTTCAATTCAGGCAATTTAGAGTAAGAATTTTAAGATGTTTCTTCTTATGAATTAAACTAGATTTAACGAGCTTTATGACGGTTTTTAATTACCTAATTCGAAGGTCATTTAGATATCCAAAAATAATTTAGAAAATCAAGGATAGAATCTATCTCTTTTTTTTTTTAACCTTTTTCTCAAACATCAATTTTTTAATATATCAACTTGTTTCTTTAAAAATTCCAATAACAACAATATATTCAGCTATTTTTTTTTCAATTCAATAATGTTTTTCCTTCTTAATGTTTGGCCATGTATGAAACACACTTCCATAGAATTTTTTCAATTTAACTCAATTCCCATTTTAAGTTTATAATCACAAAAATTAAATTTCTAACTTCCAAAACAACTATTTTTTATTATTCTCAAAGTCTATAGCACAAATTTAAATCACAACACAACCAAATCATTATCATCAAAAATCTATTTTTCAACTTTGAACAAGCTAATCAAACAATTAAAGGTTTTAGAGTGTTAGAAACTTACTTAGAACTCACGAGAAACTCAAGAATGCTTAAAGGCTCTCGGTTTTGTGAAAACTCCAAACTTGGGTTTTGATCATTTGCTTTAAATCTTGCAAAATCTTAGAAATTTTTTGAAGAGAGAGCTTTAAAAAGCAAGAAAAAGCTAAGGAATGTTTGATTTTCAATTAGAGAAGTGAGATTTGTGGTGAAAAATGAAGGAAAAAATTGAAGAAGAAATGGAGCCAAGGCTCGACGAAAAGAGGGAAGAAAAAGAAAAATAGGATTTTTGGTTTTCCTCTCCATTTCCAGAAGAAAAGATGAGACAAAATGGGTTTTTAACAACAATAACCCTTTTTTACCCTCTATTTATGTTTATAGTCGAGGCTAATGTTTTGTTATTTTTGGAGCCAATTGTTTGACTTTTGGACAAGAATGCCCTTGATACTTGTCCTTGCATTTTACACATAGAAAGAGGTAAGTTTATTGCAAAACATAAAATAAACAAAAAAAAACCAACAATAACCTATAGTTTTTGTCAATCTTTATTTAGTTTCAGTTTCAAAGTGTTGTTATTACTCCAAGCAGATATTAATCTATCAAGTTCAAAGTTAATAATTAAACCAAGAAGTTATATTGCCAATAATAAGTATGTTCTTTATCTCAAATGAAATAAATAAATTTTTTGTTGCATTTTGTTTGCTTAGGTTTAGTTTTATATAAATAGAAAGTTTAAAAATATGTTTAGGTTAGATGGATGTTTACATTTTGTGTTTGGATTTGTTTTGTTGCATGATGTAGTGTTTTTGCAAAGAATTTGATCAAAGAGGAAGATAACAAATGGTCGAGAGAAATAAAACATTGAAGGAGTACATATATCTTCCTTGATGAAAATCATCATAGGAGACACACAAATACTTCAACAATTTTCATTGAGGGAGATTTTTTTTTCAACTACCTTCCTTAATGATAATCGTTGAGGAAATCTATATATTTTCCTCAACGAATCTCCCTTGATGAAATCCATTAAGGAAAATATACAAATTCCCTTGACGAATTTCATCGAGGGAGGTAGTTGAGAAAACCATCTCCCTCCATGAAAATTGTGGGGGGAGAAACACAAATTACCGTTACTTTTTTCTTTGATATATATATTTATTATAATATTCTGTTACGTTTTATAAAACGAATGTTTGACATTTTATTTTTCACAAATAGCAAAAAAAATTTTGATAATTATCGTTAAAGGAACATGGGAAAGTTTATCAGACGATGGTGAGACTTAAAATGGTGGTATTACATTTGCTTTAACCATATATAAGAATATAAAGTATTGAGAACTTGTCAACCAATTGTATTCTTTATTATAAAAAAATCCAGATGAGTTTAATAATAAGTTCAGGGTTATGTACATATATTGTATGCCTTTATTAGACTACTACCCATAAAAAAGAGGAAACATTTGTTGCCAGTGTGCATAAATTGGACATTTTATGCATTAAGAAATTAGTGGTTGATGTTAAGACTCAATGAAACTATACATGTTTAATGTTTTATACGCCTTTGATTTATAAAGATGTTTTTTCTCGTTTGAAACAATGATATCAACAATATAAATCTTTGCCTAATGAAGATGATTGAAGTTTTGCAAAAGAAATATGTGACAGGCTTGAATCATTTTATAAGGCAACTATATTATTTTCTGGAACAAGTATCTTACAGCTAATTTTTTTTCCAAACATATGTGAAATTAAATTGTCAATTTATGAATGGATGAATTTTGGTTGTGAAAAAATAAGGTTAATCATTGATAAGATGATAACAAAGTTTGTAAGTATTGAAGTGTAGTTCATGAATTGATGACTGAAGCAATTATTTTGGATTCAAAATATAAGATAAAATTGATGAAGTATTATTTTCCTTTAATATATGGAGAAAATTATGGGAGTAAGATTAAAAAAAATGCAAGACTTTTGTTATAATTTGGTAAAAGATTATCAGTTTCAATCTAAGCAAATGAAGAAAATTGTCAAATAAAATCATTAATTGCTTCATTATCCAAAATTAGTGTATTTTACATAAAAATTAAAGCACATTTGGCCCGCTTTGATTTGTTTGCAAACTTAAGCTCTAGTGCTAGTCAAACTAAGTCTGAATTAGACTATTATTGGATAAACTTGTTATTCCTAAAAAAAAATTATTATATATAAAATTGATGGAAAGTGAATGGATCAAAATATCCTACTGTATAAGCAATTGATAAGGATATTTTAGCTATGCATGTTTTTATAGTTGCATCTGAATTGACTTTCAGTATTAGTGGTAGATTTTTATTTCCACATCGAAGCAAGCTTCATCCAAAGACACTGAAGGCTTTAATGTATGTTCAAGATTAGTTATGGGTTGAATTTAATGGTAGAAAAATTTATTTATATTTTTATTAAATATTCATTTTTATTTTGTATAACATTATTACTTTTAATTAATTATTATTATTATTTTTCCTGATTAGCATTAAGTTCTTCTAAAAAAATTAAAAATTGCAAGTACTAAAATGATGAAAATGTTATCGATGAAGTAAATTGATTATTTTTGTTATTTATAAATATTTATTCTTCATTATCTTATATATCATTATTCATTTTGTAGGAATCATATTGGATGGGTGCTAGCTGCACTTGCGTAGAATGAAGATGTGGACGCTAGTTATTATTTTTGGACTTATAAGTTTGGATTTATGGATTTGTAAATTTTTATTTTGAATTTATGATATTTATGTATGAATTTGTAAAAAACATATATGCATTTTTAATTTTATATTGAATATACTTGATATTTAATATGAATGGTGTATTTTATTTTGAATTAATACTTAAAATTTATAATTGTAATTAGATAAATAAATTTAAATTTGATATTTAATAATAGTGTAAATATAGTTTGAAAATACAAAAAAAAATTCATTAAAAATCCATAGATATCTGCATGAATTTGATAATTATTAAAAATTTATTTAAACGGGTTTGGTAATAATATATTAAATCTGCAGCGAATTTAGTACAAGTCTGATATCAAATTTTTCTTACTCAATGTCGATACAAATTTGAAGGTATTTGTTTCAAACTTGCACCAATGATATCCTTAAAAATGACAAATATTTCCCTAGTGTCTAAAGGATGGATGTTTCACTCGTTATTGTACAAAAGCTAAGTACTAAAGTGTGGCATTAGCTATGGCCGAGATGTGTTAGGTTTGACTATTTTTGAAAGAATTACATGTTATGTTACACATAGCATTGGCTTTATTGCCTTGGCATTCCATCATGTTTCATGTCCCAACTAAATAAATTCAAGTTAATTACCACTTTGTTCATGAAGAAGTGTCAATGGCGATATTGAAGTTAAACATATTGCTACGCAAGATTAACTAGCCAATGTGTTTATGAAAGATAAGTCTATCGCTCAATTCTAGTTTCCATGACACAAACTGAAAGTGTATTTACTCTCCATCCATTTGCAGGTGGGTGTTAAAATATCACCACAATAGCTTAAGATGCTAACAATGCAGCATAGAAAAAGTCTGCAAAATTATCTCAAACTAATTTTCAATTAGTTCAAATATAATACAGTAATAATAACTAAGGATTTAATCAGATATAGTCCTTAAAATTTGTGATAATTTCACTTTCAGACAAATTTTTGAAAAAACACACTTACCTCTCTTTTGACCATAAGTTGATTAACTAAAAGATAAATATATTCCCATTTTCTTTATTTTTTTATAAGTAAAACTCTAATTTACCCATTCTTATTTTTTTTTATTTTTTAATTTGTTTATATTAAGTATTAATTTATATTCTAAATTTTTAATAATATAAAATTTTAAGTAACTTAAAATAAATTAATAAGTTATCACATTATTTAAAAAATAATTTATATTAAATTTTTAAAATTTTACGATAAATTATTGTGTTAAAAAAAGTTCTAAGTAATAAAAATTAGAATATTTTAATATTATTATTAATTAACGGTATTTGAATATTTATATAACAAAGTTTTTTTTAAATAGATTATAAATATTATATAGAGTAATAAGTAATTCTAAATTAATGTGTATATACTTATATATATACCTACATACATATATATATTATTAAAAAATTTTTAATAAAATATTATTTTATTTGTTTTAAAAATATACTTAATGAGCTTTAAAAATTTAATAAGAAAGAGTTAATTAAAATTTTACATATAAAGAAAAAAATAAATCAATTGTATATTTTTTTAATTAGTTATATTATAGCTCGAAAGAAGATAAATATGTATTTTCACAAAATTTGTCGCAAAGTAAAATTAATACAAATTTCAAGAAATGTATATGATAAAACCACTAACTCCTTATAAACTAGTATTGTTTCTTAATTTTGTTATTATAAATAACTATATAATACTAACCAATGCATGTATTTGAAAAAGCAAGCAAGGCAATTCAAAATCTGTTGTGTTCACTTATGTTTTGTTTGCAATTGTTTTTGCTTCATTAGATTATCGTTATAAATATAATGAGGTTAGTAAGATAGTAGAAATGAATTATGATACTTGTAATGGTGATCCTTAACATTTTGAATGTTTACTTGGAGATGTAGAAAATCTTTATTTTATAGTTGTTTGAAATACACAAAATTGTCTGTCTAGATTAGACTGTACAATATTAAAGAAAGATATGAATGGTTTAATAAAATTTTTTTGAGCAATTAAATTGTTTCGCGAATATGTCTAAATGATAATAAAATGTCTTCGTCAATTTATGAAACAAAGAAGAAAATGGTTGTACTAGTTATGGAACATAAAAGAAGTATGTATATGTCCAAATGATTGCATATTATATATATTAAAAAAAGAATACCAGGAATTGTTTGCGCTTCTCATTTATGAAGAGTCTAGATGAAAAGTTGCCAGAAAAAGTAATGAATTTCCTACAAGTCTTGTGGTATTTTTCTCCTATGCTAATGTTGAGGGGGGATGTTTTAATCTGCACAAACCGCAAAAGACTTAATTTAGCATGCCAATGAGAGGTGAAGAATAACAAGCTTCTTTACCCTATTGACTCGTCATCTTGAAGGCAAATGGACCACAAATGAATGAATTTCATACTAGAAGCAAGAAATCTTCAATCAAATTAACCCACACAAAACCTTATTAGTACATACAATTGTTGACTGGTTGTAATGGTTACTTATAATTTTCCTCTTTGGTTGTGCATAAAGAGGAAATTCATAATGTTGGTTTTGTTGATATATGGTTCATGACAAGTCAACAATAATATTGATGTTTATTTGCCACTGTTGGTTAATTACTTTAAAACATTATGGGAAGTTCATGTCTAACTTTATGATGCTTATAAACAAGAACTACTTACCTTACAAGTTGTGTTGTTGTGGACAATCAATGGTTTTATTGCATATGAGAACTTATTTGGTTGCACAATTAAGGGTATTATAAGCATCCTATATGTAAGAGACACATTCTTTTCAACATAAACATAAGAAGAAAAATATTTATATGGTCTACGTTCTTTCATAAGATCATTCATTTCAAAAGTAGAAAAAGGCTTTAATAGTGAATTGGAGTTTGGTTTTTTGATGTAAATTCAACACAAGATAAGTTAAGTATGAATTTGTTCTAAGATAAATCAAGTTCTAATTTAACCCCACAAGATAATTTATTGCAAAAATGAGATAAAAAAAAGCCTATATTTGTCTAGCGTAGGCCCAAATTCGTCCAACCTATGATTTCCTTAGTCCATATACTTTATTTGGCTTTAATTTGATCACTTTGAGTTAAAGTCATCGAGCAACATTTATATGAATTTTTGGAATAGAAGTTGAGTATTTATGTGACTCTTAGAAGTATAAATCTAAAGTCTTGTATAACTATTTATTATAATTAATGTTTGTAATTCTTATGTAAAATGTCACTTTCTTTTATGTTTGAACAAATATATAATGCCTATAAAAAGACTCTTTTATTCCATTTTAAGATTTGGCTAGTTGAATGAAATGTGATTTCTTTTGAGTGTTAATCCAACTATTCCTTTAACTAAATTTTAACCAAATTTAGTGGTGAATTTTTTCTTGGTTGGTGGCATTTCCTTAGGCCCTAGATACTTGGCTTTTATTTTTAAATTCTCTTTTGTTATCATCATTTGAAGAGTTTAAGAGTTCAAAACTCTAACTCTACGAACAGTGACGAATTTAAAGAACAAAACTCACTCTTAGCTTCCGCAAGATGCATCAATTGGTATCAGAGCACTGGGTTATCAAGAGTGAGTAATCTTTCACCTTATTATCATCTTTTATTTATTGAATCCTTTTAATTTCTGCTGAAGTTCTTATTTTGATCAAAAATCCTAAACCTAATTAACCTACTACTGTATCACCACACTTAAAAATCATGAATAGATCATCTATTCCCCTTGCATCATAAGAATTAGTAACTATGAAATTTGAAAAACATATGTATGAACTTAGAGAACAACTCTTTCAACTTTTGAGAAACCAAAATCAAAACCAAGGTTAACCAAAATAAGGAATGCCCTTCCAAACTAGAACTGCCAAAGACCATTACTTTACTCAAGACACCGTTATTATGAAAAAGAAATTTAGGATGAAAGTGATTCTAGTGAGTTTGAAGTGGATAAAAGAATAAGAAAAAGGAAAAGTGATGATGATAGAGGATTAAAGATTAACATTCCAAAATTTAAGGGGGGATTAAATTCAGATGATTTTTTAGATTGACTTAAATAGATTGAGAGGTTTTTTGAGTTCAAGGGTTATTCTGATGAGAGTAAATGTAAGATAGCAATTTTAAAGTTTAAAGATTATGCTTTTCTATGGTGCAATAATGTCAAGAAGCAGTGAGATAGAGAAAGGAAAGAAAAAGTGAGATCATAGGAGAGGTTGAAAAAGTTGATGAGAAAAATATTCTTGCCCGAAAACTATAGACAAGATCTCTACCTTAGGTTGCATACTCTTAAGCAAGAAGACAAGAATGTAGAAGAGTACATCTAAGATTTTAAGAGATTGATGATGCGAAGTAATGTACCAAAACTTAAAGAACAAACTATTGCTAGATTTTTAGGATGGTTAAATATGGAGATTGTTAATATAGTGGAATTGCAACTATTTTGTTCGTTCGAAGATGTATGTAAGTTGTTCATTAAAGTTGAGAAATAAAAGAAAGCTATGAAAACTTCGGCACCTAAGAATTTCAGTAAAGGAAACTCATTGTAAAAGGTTTCTTTATCCTTTAGCAAACTAAAAATTACCACCAGGGACAAAGGAAAAGAAAAGCTGATAAAAGTATCTAAAAAGAAGCCGAATTTTATCAAGACAGACCATGGAAACAAGAAGTGCTTTAAATGTCAAGGGTATAAACATTCCATACTAATTGCCTTAATAATCGAGTTATGACTTTAAAGAAGATTGAGTGGATTGAGAAGTCCTTGCAAGAGAAATAAGATAAAGTTGTTGAATTTGACAATGAAGAAGAGATTGTAGAAAAGGCTGATAGTGGGGACATACGTATGTTAAAACAGATTTTGCATACTCAGATCTGCCCTAATGAAGATCAACAGGAGAACTTATTCCAAACCTGATGCATCATCAATGGGAGGGTTTGTTCGGTAATTATTAATAATGGGAGTTGTACCAATGTTACTTCTACAACACTTCTGAAGAAGTTGAGGCTTCCAACTTTAGCTCATACTCAACCATATAAGTTTCAATGGCTCAACAATGAAAGTATCGTGCAAGTTACAAAGTAGGTTCTAGTTTCTTTTTCTATTGGTAGAACTTATGCTGATGAAGTGTTATGTGATGTTATTCATATAGATGCTTGTCATTTATTATTAAGAAGACCATGGCAGTTTGATAGAGGAGTTAATCATGATGAGAGAAAGAATACCTATTTGTTTAAATTGAAAACGAAAAATATCACCTTATTACCCTAAAAGACAAATCTACACCAATGACAAAAAACCTAAAAGATAGCCTATGCCTAAATGAGAATCAAGTTGAGCAAACCATCCTTAAACATCAACTTGTCCTTGTCTTGTTTGTAACTGAAAGAAAAAATGTTGAAAATGAGAGTAAAATATACTTTTTAGTTCAAAACTTGCTCAAAGAATACATTGATGGTTTTTCAGATGACCTACCACTCAAATTGCTACCTTTGAGAGGCATAGAGCACTAAATTGACTTTATGCCTGGAGCATCCTTATTAAATAGACCAGCCTATAGATGTAACCTAAAGGAGTCTAAGGAGTTGCAAAGACAAGTGGATTAGCTGATTAATCGTGATTTTCTAAGAGAAAGTATGAGTTCATGTTCAATGCCAATATTCTTAGTATTAAAGAAAGACGAGACTTATAAGATGTGTGTAGATAGTAGAGTTATAAATAATATCACTGTCAAGTATAGATATTCCATTCCTAGACTTGATGGTATATTGGATCAATACATGATTCTATGATATTTTCAAATATTGATCTTAAAAATGAGTATTATCATATTAGAATAAAGGAGGGAGATGAGTGGAAGACAGCATTCAAGACCAGAGGAGGATTGTATGAATGTTTAATTATGCTATTTAGTTTATCTAATGCTCTTAGTACTTTCCAGTAACTTATGAATGAAGTGTTAAAGCCATTCCTGGAGAGATTTGTTATAGTATACTTTGACAATATATTGGTGTATAGCAAAAGTAAGGAAAAACATATTACTCATTTGCGACAAGTTTTTGGTATCTTAAAAAAGAAGAAGTTATATGCAAAAATAGAGAGGTGTGAGTTTTTCTCGCCTAGTGTTGTGTTTCTTGGTTATGTTATTTCTAAAGATGGCATCATGGTGGATCATTCTAAAATTAAAACAATCAGAAGCTGGCTCTAACTTAAAACCATAAATGAGATCATAAGCTTTCATGGTTTAACATATTTCTATCGTCAATTTGTTCCTAATTTCAATACCATTATGGCACCCGTCACCGAGTGCATGAAAAAGGGTAACTTTGAATAGACTAAAGCAATAAATAAAGCATTTAAAGTGATTAAAAGAAACTATGTGAAGCACTAACTTAGTTTTGCCCGATTTTGATCAAATATTTAAAGTGCAATATGATGCAACCGGAGTTAGGATAGGTGCTATTCTTACACAAGCTAAACACCTCATAGCTTATTTTAGTGAAAAGTTAAATGAATTAAAGAGACGGTACAATACATATGACAAGATATTTT
This sequence comes from Swietenia macrophylla, assembly GCA_032401905.1. NCBI lineage: Eukaryota > Viridiplantae > Streptophyta > Magnoliopsida > Sapindales > Meliaceae > Swietenia > Swietenia macrophylla. The sequence goes on along the minus strand of CP135569.1, from coordinate 1,178,244 downwards.
ATGCAATTGTGAGGGCCTTAAATCACTGAAGTCATTACTTGAGGGCCAAACAATTTGTTCTTCATTCAAACCACCAAGTCTTGAAGTTCATTAATGGGCAACATAAGCTAAATCAAGACATGCTGAATGGGTTGAATTTCTCTAATCATTCTCTTTTGTTTCAAATTACAAGAAAGGAGTAAATAATGTGGTTGTAGATGCTTTGTTTAGAATATATGCATTGCTTGCTATTTTAGACGCTCGAGTTCTTGGCTTCCAATTAATGAAAGAGTGTTATGCTACTAATGAAGATATGAGTTTAATCATGGTCGAATGCAAGAAAGAAAGTTTTGAGGATTATTCTATCCAAGATGGATTTCTCTTCAAGGCAAACAAGTTTTGTGTGCCAAAAAAACTCATAGATTATAAGGGAGACTCATAGAGGAGGACTTACTAGTCATTTTAGGGTTAATAAGATATTAAAAATTCTTAAAGAACGTTTCTACTGGCCAAAAATGCAGAGAGAAGTCCAAGTTATAGTAACGAGGTGAAGCACATGTCAACGAGCTAAGAGTCACTTCAAGCCAGGCTTTTGCACTCCATTACTAATTCTATAGTAGTCTTAGGAAGATTTAAGCATGGATTTCGTTATTGCATTGCCGAGAACACAAAAGGGAAAATATGCAATTATGGTGGTTGTAAATTGACTTTCTAAAATGGTACATTTTATCCCTTGCTACAAAACTAATGATACTTCTTATGTAATTAATTTATTTTTCAAAGAAATTATTCATTTGTATAGGATTCCAAGGAGTATTGTGTGAGATCAAGATATTAAATTTATAGTAATTTCTGAAGAACACTTTGGGAAAAATTTAGTACCAAACTTCTCTTTAGCACTTCATACTATCCTCAAACCAATGGGCAAACCGAAGTCATAAACAGTACTTTGGAAACTATTCTAAGAATTTTGCTGAGCAAAAACTTGAAGTATTGGGATATCAAATTAGCATATGTTAAGTTTGAGGTATTATATGATGTCAATCCTATCACTCATATTAAATAATGTACCTTGCCAATCAATATTCAAGTAAGTGTGGATGCAATTGAGAAAGCCAAAGCAATAAAGAAACTACATAAATCTGTTCGAGCCAAATACAAAAGTCTGATGAAATCTACAAGAAATAAGCCAACAAAAATAGGACACTAGCTAACTTTTAGCCTAGAGATATGGTTTAGATTCATCTAAGGAAGGAAAAGTTTTCATCCAAGAGGAAGAATAAGCTAGCACCAAGAACCAATAATCCATTTGAAATCCTTAAATGAGTTGAAGATAATGCTTACAAGATAAACTTATCTAATGAATTTGGAGAAGTCTCGTTTATATTTAATCTGGGTGATTTGTCCCCATATTTGGAAGATGTTAACCTTGCAGATTTGAGGGCAAATGTTCTTCAACCTCAAAAAGATGATGTAAATTCAACACAAGATAAGGCAAGTATGAATTTGCTCCAAGATAAATCAAGCTTTAATTCAACCCCACAAGATGATTTGTTGAAAAATGACATAAAAAAGCCCATATTTATCTAGCCCAGGCCCAAATTCATCTAGCCGATGATTTCCTCAGTCTATGCATTTCATTTGACCTTAATTTGATCACTTGAAGTCAAAGTCATGGAGCAACATTTATATAAATCTTTTGAATAGAAGCTGGGTATTTATGTGACTCTTAGAAGTATAAATCTGGTATCTTGTATAGCTATTTATTATAATTAATGCTTGTAGTTCCTATGTAATCTATTATTTTCTTTTATATTTGAACAAATATGTAATGCCTATAAAAAGGCTCCTTTATTCTATTTTGGTATTTGTTTGGTTGAATGAAATGATATTTCTTTTGAGTGTTAATCCAACTTTACCTTTATCCAAATTTTAGCTAAATTTAGTAGTGGATTTTTTTTTGGCTGGTGGTATTACCTTTAAGCCCTGGATACTTGGCTTTTATCTTTAAATTCTCTTTTGTTATCATCATTTGAGGAGTTTAAGAGTTCAAAACTCTAACCTTACGAACAATGACGAATTTAAAGAACAAAACTCACTCTTAACTTCTGCAAGACACATTATTTTCCTTCTAAACATTAACTGGGGAAGAAATATTTCAACATGTTGAAGGGGTTGAACACTTAAGGCTAACAATAAGAAAGGGTAGAAAGTGCAAGAGAATGGAAAGCGATGCAGAGACATGTTGGAAAATGAAATAAATATTATTTTCTCATAAATTAAGTGCATTTTTAAAATCTTCACAATAAATAATTGCCAAACTATTGTTTTAGTAACTAATACCACAAATGAGCATCTCTTTCAAGTGAACAAAAGCTAATACAATATGGCTACTTACTAAAATTTCATGCAACTACAAGATTATGCATTAATAGTCACTTTAAAAATGTAATATAAGATAGCAGGAATTATGTGTTTTTTATTCATAATTAATCATTTCTTTTATTTTAAACATAATGTATAAAATTGATAAATAAATCTTGAGATTCAAACCCTAGATCTAATCTAAAGTTTACCTAGAACTAATCAAGAACAATACACGAACAAGATTAAAGCAAGAATGAAACAATCTTTTGTAAGAATTGAAGAACCAACATATGAACACAGGATTTACGTGGTTTAGCTTAAAGTTTATATTCACATGAAAATAGCACTTAAGAACACCTTACAAGCTTTCTCGAAAGCAAAAGAAATCCTAATTTGGTTATTTAGAGCCAAAGAAATAGAATTGATAAAATAACCTAGAAACCAACCTTCTTATTTTAGTTTTGCAGCTTGTAACAATTTTAACCAACAAACCAAAGTAATAAAGACATTTTAGCTATACATGTCAACTCATCATAGCACTAAGTAAACTATAATGAATTCTAAATGCTTAATCCATATACTTGCTTATAACAAATTTCCATCTTGCATTATAAGGCATTTTCAAGTGCTTAATCCATATACTTGCTTATCATTCTGCAATGCCAACTAGTTTCATGCAAACCTTAAACTTAACTAATTGCACCATCTTGGCTTCTATATAGGTCTTCCTAAGCTTGATTACATCTTTGTTGATTCATCTTTGATCAAATAATATCTGATGTTAATGTGCTTGGTCCTCTCATAATACATAGTTTTTGGCTAACTGTATGACACTTTAATTATCACAAAATACACTTACTGTCTCTTGATCAAACCCTAGCTCACAATAATTCCTTTAAGCCATAATGCCTTTTCACAGCCTTAGTTGCAAGTACAAAGTCTGCTTCATTCGAAGACAAGGTCACAATTAGGTGCATATCAACTTTTTAGCTAATCAAACATCCACCAAAAGTGAATAAATAGCCTGTGATAAAACGTTTTCTATTTAGAACATCAACAAAGTTAAAATCTATATAGCCAACCACCTTATTAACTCTCATTTTGCTATTATAATCCATACATTAATACATAACTTGAGGTACCCTTAAGGTATCAAAGCACTCATTCGACAACAAACCAATGTTCCTTGCATAGATTGCTTATGAACTTGCTCACTAAACTATCAACAAATGTTATGTCAGTTCTTAAATAGACCAAAGCATATATAAGGCTTCCCATAGCCTGAACATGAGAGATCCTATCCATGTATGCTCTATCTTTAACTGTTTTAGGTGATTATGAGTTATATAACTTGAAATGAGCAACTAAAGATGTTTGCACATGCTTGTAAATTTGTCATTTAAACCTTCCGAATGCCTTATTCATAAAATTTTCTTATGATGAAAATAACATGCTATTCTTTTTGTCCCTCACAATCTCTACACCAAAATCTTTCTAGTTACTTTGTAGAAATAACAAAAATTTTGGGAACAAGTATAGGTTAAAATGGGTTACTTTAAGGATTGAATTTGGTAAAATATATTTTATGGATCAGCATAATGATGCTAAGCATTTGTGATACAAACACGATATTGTTTCGATGTATTGAATAAAAATTTTAACTAGATACTTTGATAAATATTAACTACGAACATGTGCATTGCATCAAGGCTATAATATCATGTAATTCTATTACTGTAATATCATAATTTTTATCCCAATTCTCGTATTTTTCTAGAGTCTTTGATACTATGACTTTATGATCACTGTTATAAGTTTAATTCCTTCTCTCTATTACGCCGAGTAGTAGCTTCTAAAATATGATGTTCATACTTTCTTCTCTTCATTCTTTGGTCTAACCAATTTTAAGTTAAGTATGTTATGGCTATACAAAATTAGTTTAACTCAAGTGTATAAGTTTGAGTCCCCAAGTATATTTTGATATTTTAACTGTATCTTGAGCTACAAACCTCAGATTGAGGAGATTTTTAATGTGTTGGAAAAGTAACAAATAGATCTATATTTTATGTTAAAAACTTCTCCAAATTATGAATAAAAACCAGTCAAATTGGATACAAATAGCAAGTTCGTTACCACAACCCAAACCCAGTTTAAGAACTATATAAACTTCCAATATTAATTATTTTCTTCATTCCCTTTCTCTCTTAACCATAGGCTATAGTTTAATCACTCAAAAAACTCCCTAATTAAGCTTAATTTTTTATTAATCTTGCAAAATTCAAGTTTTAAAAGGCTTAAGGTATATTTTTTTTCCTTAATTCCTTTATTGATTGTTGATTTTAGCTTAGTTCTAGAAATGTATTTTATAAATTTTGTGATTTAAGCTAAATTAAGTTCTAAGGATGGATTAGAATGCGTATTTATGAGGTATGGTGTTATTAGAAGAGTAATAAAGCAGTAAAAATCCTTAGAACCATTAAATTTCATGAAACCCAAAGTCTAAGAGTTTAATAAACAGTGTTCACGTTTTTGCTCATATTTTGAGCTTTGGAACTCAAATTGAGGCACTGTAAAACTTTATGAAAACTAGAGACACTAAAAAATAACATATACAAAAAATAGGATGAAATATATTTGGACAAATTTTCAGTGAAAATTTGGCTGCCTTGATGGTAAAAGTATGTCAGAACATGTATAGGTGTTTTAGGCATAACTTGAGTTGTATGAGGCATTTTTATATAATTCTTAAGACATGTGAAACTAGATAAATAGAAATTATGATCTAAGGGTTATGGTTCTCAAATTTTGAGGGATGGCTTCCCAAGTAAGATTAAAATTACAATTGTAATTTTGAAATTACAATTCTAAAAAACAGCATGTAGGAAAAACGTTATAACTTTAATTAAAAATATTAAAATTATAAACCATTCATTTTTTATAAAACTAAACATATTTAGCTTTCTAACAGTATATCATATGTATAAATATCATGCATAAAGGCTAAAATAGAAAATGCAAGCTCACTCATTGTTTTGATAAAACTGTTATGTTTCCAATTGTTATAGATTTTTTAATGGATCCTCCACTGCAAGTGAACTAGGCAAAAGGAATTGAAACAATGTAATAAGCGAATAAACTTGATTTTGAAGGATTATATTTGATTTAATTTAATGAATGGATAACTTGATTTTGAATGATTATATTTGATTTGACTTAGTGAATGAATACAATTATTTGAACTTAATTATTTTTGTTTTGATTATAAGTTTTGAAATTTGATTTATATTGTTTTGTTTTTAATCTAAAACATGATGATTTATGAATTAATTGAGTACTCTTCATCTTTTACACTTTTAAATTTGTAATTATAAATTTTGGCCTAATTTTCTATTTCTAATTCCTTTTACCCAGGAACTATAAAGGGGGAAGTACATATATCTTGATTGCACCTTCTACTATATGTGTATGTGAAGGTACTTGTATGAAGAGAGAAGTAGTGGGCAAAGGAAGATTTGATAACTAACATTTGATATTTGTATATAGATTCATGTATTTTTGTTGTATTTGATTTTTTGAAATTGATTTATGATTTTACGAAAAGCATGCAATAGTTACCTTGAAATATTTTTGACATTCTGAAAACTCTTTAATTGTTCTATGAAGTCTTGTTTTTATGCCTTGATGCTTGAAAATGATTTACTTATTAAATTATATTTTTTGTTTTCAGTATTTATTCACTAAATTTTTTCAAAAACTTAGCCCTCCACCACATTTTTTAGTTTTACAATATCTATCTCTTAGCTAAACACTTATAGGAATTTCAAGAAGAACATTGGATCACTACAATACACTTGCAATCACTTAGCAATTTTTATTTTAGCACAAGTCCATTCAATTTTTGTATATAGGGCCTAGCGACCGATGATATATATATTGTATAATATTTAGTATACTTTCATTCACTATAAAATGCCGATGATGTATAATATCTGATGTAGTTTTTATAGCGCCGTGACTCAGAGCTGTGGTCTTGGAGTTTCTATCTACTATTCATTCACTATAAAATGCCGCGACTTAGAGCTACTTTCTGTCTACTATAACATCCTGAAAAATATTAAATAAATATATTAATATTGTGAAATACATGGATATTTGTCAGTTTTTGATGAGAATTAAATTGTAAAAAAACTGATAAAATTGAATAATTTTTATTTATGGTCCAAGTATGATTCAGAAAAGATTTGGGATCATTTTATAATTTTAGATAAAAATTTCTATAAATACCCTTTTATTTTTAAAAATTTTAATTATGCCCACCTTTATTTCTTTCCTCACTTTATGGTCACCTTTTTAATGAACCTTCTATTGACCTTTGATTGTCATGATTTTTGAACTACATATTCATATATTCTTCTTGACATTATTATTCTACTGCCACAAACCTCACCTTAATCTGACTTCTGATAGACTAGTAAATCTAATTTGAAGTTTTAAAAACTCTTTAACTCAATTTTCTAGCCAAACTTTACCTTCTATTGAAAAATTGAATATACTAATAAACTCACTTTGATGAGTAAAACAAAATTATTAAAAAGTTCAAACTCAAAAATCGACAAAATTTTTCCAAAAAAGTCACAAGAGTTGTCACTTTTAATTAATAAAAAATTTGAGTTAAATTTATTAAGGCCCACGAACAGGCTCTACATCACCCCTAATTTAGTGTGCATATAGGATCTCTTTCTCTATATATATATATATATATATATATATATATATATATATGTATTAAAGTTTATATAACACTCTAAAAAATAATTTTATCTACATATATATATTAAAATTTATATAATACTTTAAAAAATAATTGTAATCATGCGATTGGTGTGCTAGATGGTGTGCTAAGCAGGTTGTCACCTCAACTCCATATGAATTATGCAAATAAAAATAAATAAATTATTTTTATTTTTATTGTTTATTTATTTCATAATGTATATTTTATTTTCATTATTTATCTCTAGATGTATCAAAATAAAAATATATATTAAAAAATACATTGAAAATGAAAAAGAATTAAAAAAGTGATTTGTTGTCATATATATATATACACACACACACACACACACACACACATATATATACACACACACACACATATATATAAGTTTGAAATTTTACAAAGAGGTGTGGTAATATAGTTACTTAGCATGCAAGTCTAACACACTAAATGTCTTTGTTAGAATGCTAGTGTTGCAAAACAAGTATTATTTTGTTCAAATTTAAAAAAAAGTTAAAATTGCCCTTTTAATTAGTCAATTGACAAATAATCAAATATAATTATATTATTATTAATGAATTATTTTTGTTAATTTTTAAAAAATTTACATCTGTATATTATTTATCAAACTTTAAAGAAAAATATTCTTTTTTATCATGCTAAAAAAATATTGTGTTAGGCAGGGCCACAATTACCGACCAGTTTAGCTTTAGATTATTTTTAGAAATAATATTAACAACAAACCAAAAAAATTATATAACAAGAGAGTCTTTGGAATATTTAAACAAGTAAAAACAAATTGGTAATTACGCCAAAAATAAGGGGGAAAGGAGTTATTTTCCCATATCTTTAATCTAAATTCATTTTCTAAAAAATACATCAAATTAACTTTTATGAAAATTTTAATTTATTTTATATTAATTATAGATATTTCTAATTGCCAAGCACATATATTGATAATGATAAAATGATCTCTTATAAAACTGGTACATTCAATATTTGTAACATATAATGCATGAAAATCAAAGAGAACACCATTTTACTTGTAATAAACCTATAGGGCCAAAAATACATGGCCCAAAGGAGATCAAATTCAATGGAATAATTTTATTTTAGTCTTTAAAGTTATAGTAGTAAATATTACTTATGTTTGATTATTTATTCATCTATTAAATAAAAGTATCTATAATTTTTTTTTTTCATAATATAGCAATTTAGTCCAAATGATTCTTATTAATTGACTCAATTTTACTTTCGTTTTTTGATCAAAATTATTTCCCTATATTTGTATTTTAACCTATAAAAATTAAATATAATTTTTTGTTGTCACTTAAATTAAATATATTTTAGGTATATAATCTAGAGTATGAGAATCAATTCTCATGCTCAACTTGATCAAATAGTTTGTACATTTGAATTTGAACATAAATTTTTGTTATGTAACATTTGTTTTTTTAATTAAATTATTTTTATTTGTGTTGTAATTAAAGGATATTGTCAACATTTTTACTGTTTGTAAAAAAATTTAATTTAATTTCTTACACCATGCACGCCTTTTCTCTAACAATATTATTTGCAACTTGTCATCTTAGTTCTGTTTCTTAATGTAATAAATAGATATGGTGATAAGGAAAAAGAAGTCAATTTGACTTCTTCATCCGTAATCGATTTTCATTATGGGCTGCAATCGAAATTAAATTCAATTTGGTTTCATGGAAGGCAGATTGAGGCGACAAAAATCGAAGAATTTGATTGGGCGAAGCGGACGACCATTTCCACTATAAATAGGCACTTTCCCCACTTCAGTTTTTCTCATCCCATGCAATCCTATTCCATTTCAGTTCAATTCTTCTATTTCCCATAAATTCTCAATTCTTCTCAAAGTATTACCAAACTTTACTTGAGTGTATTCTCCAAAATATTTGAAAGAATAGTATTGAGTTAGAAGTTGTAAACCTACTTTTTATAATGAAATTTTTTTATCTTACTCGTGATTTTTACTCCAATTAATTTGAAAATTTTTCACATAAATTCTGTATTATTTATTTTTCATCTTCTATGATTATTGTTATTGCATAGTAGGCATTGCTTGTTAAATATAATGAAAGATTAAATTTACTACTTTTATTATTGTAACTATATGGTAGGTACTGTCTCTTAAATATTTTAGAAGGCTAAGCCTTCCGTTTATATTATATTTTATTATTGTGCTTGTACAATTGACAATGCCACCTAAATTATGGAAGGTTAAACCTTCTACACATAACAATTATTTTAAATTTCATTGATAGCTGCAGTTAAAAGTCTTTGAAGTATCCTAACAAGTGGTATTAGAGCATCAAGTTGTTGTACTCGTTCAAAAAAGTACTATCCAAGTATGTAGTACTGTTCACATACATGTTTAATAGTGGGACCTAGTTCAAGTAGATCAAGACAATGGCGGCAAAGTTTAAAATTCAAAAGTTCAATGAGAGTAATTTTTTGTTATAAAAGATGAAGATGAAGGCAATTCTGAGAAAAGATAAGTGTTTGGCAGCTATTGAAGATAGACTAGCAAATATCACAGATAAGAATTAAAATGAAATAAATAAAGATGCAATGGCTAATCCATACTTGGGATTAATTAATGAAGTATTATCAAGCGTTGAAGAACAGAATACAGCAAGGGAGATCAGGGATGATCGTACAAAGTTATATGAGGCAAAATCACTTCACAACAAAATTTTCTTCAAGAGAATGCTTACACTTTTTAAATGTCAGAATCAATGACTATGACAAAGCATATCAATACTTTAAAAACTATATTTTCTCAACTCACAACATTGGGTCATAAAATAAAGAAAAATAAACATGTAGAACTTTTACTTCAAAGTCTACTAGACTTGAATAATCAATTAATCATCAATTTGATAACTCAAAGCATCTGCTTCAACAATCTAATTTTCAACAATATAACAACTGCTGTATTAGAAGAAGAAAACAGACATAAAAATAAAGAAGATAGGATGGCAAGCTCGTAACAAGCAGAAGTTTTACCGATGATATGAGGAAGATCAATAGAACATAGCTCTAGTGGGAATCAAAACATGGTAGATCAAAATTCAGAAGTAAAAAAGAAAGTTAAATACTACAGTTGTGGCAAAATTGGGCACGTGAAAAAGGAGTATTGGAAAAAATAAAAAGAATGTAAAAGTAAATTCAAGCTCTCGAAGAAATATAGCAAGTACCAGTAGAAATGGAAAAATCTTGTATAGCAAGATGGTAATAATTACTGAAAGTAGAAAAAAGTTTGCTAATGTTTGGTTCATGGATTCAGCAGCAACATGGCACATAACCTTTCGGAGACAATGGTTACATCAATACAAGCCTATCTCTGGAAGAATTATATTCATAGAAGATGATATGTCTTAGTGATTGTCGGTATTAGGACTATTAAGTTAAAGATGCATGATGGTGTGACTCGCATTATCTAGTAGGTGCGACATGTGAAATGCCTAAAAATATTTATTGTCTTTAGGGCAATCGAATGGAATTGGATGTAAAATCTAGATTCAAAATGGGATTACAAACATAGTAAAGGGCGCACTCGTGGTCATGACAGTAGAGAAAGTAGGTGCGAATTTATATATGTTACAAGAAAACACACTGGAGAAAACATAGGCATTGGTTATATCAATAACTTTTGAAAAAGAATTAATGATAATGTGGTATCAAAAGCTTGGATATATGTCAAAACGAGGTTTAAAGATTCTCTCAGAACAGAAACTATTTTCGGGTCTCAAATGGTGTTTTTACCATTTTACAAGTAGTGTGTTATTAATAAGTAGCACTGATTAAAGTTCAACACATCTAATTTTAGAAGCAAAAGCATTTTTGACTCAATTTATTCAGACATTTAGCAAGTACCGATTATGTCCTTAGGGGGAGCAAAATATTTGGTGTCATTTATTAATGACTACTCCAAAAGATATTGACTACTCCAAGCAAAATTCACTAACAATGCATTTGATGCATTTTATCAACAAAAAGGCATTAAAAGGCAGTTCACTATAGCATACACTCCCCAACAAAACGAATGGCAGAGCGAATGAACAGAACCTTGTTGGAAAGAACGAGAGTAATGTTAAGAACTATAAAATTACCAAAATCATTTTAGGCAGAAACAATTAATACTACCTGTTATTTGATAAATCGATTACCATCAACAACAATTGAGTTGAAAACATCAATGAAGATGTGGACTGGCAAGCCACTTGACTACTCTAACCTCCATATATTTGAAAGTCCTGTATATGTGATGTATAATTCCTAAGAAACAATAAAGTTGGATCTCAAGTCTAGAAGATGCATATTTTTGGGATATACTAATAGAATAAAAGGGTATCACTTATGGAATCCCACTGCCCATATGCTAACTATCAGCAGTGATGTTATATTTGCAAAAGATAAACAGCAAAAGAAAAATGATGATAGCACCAAAAAAGAAGAACCAAAGACTATTACAATTCAAGTGCCAGAAAAATCAAAACATGAAGATTTTTTTGAAGTAATATCAGAGCACAAAAAAGGATCTGTTGAACTTACAGTTTCAGAAGTTTGACGATCAACTCGTGAAAAAAGAACACCGTCTTGACAATCAGAATACATTATAGAAGGTAATGTTGTATACTATCTTCTAATAGAGGATAAAGAGCTGTCAATTTTTCAAGAAGTAATGAGTAACTCGAATACATCTCTATAGATGACAGCAATGTAGGAGGAAATTGAAGCTCTTTATAAGAATAAGACTTGGGATCTTGTACCACTACCACATGGAAGAAAGGTTATTGGAAATAAATGGGCCTACAAAATCAAGCGAAATAGCGATGAACAAGTAGAACAGTATCATGCAAGATTGGTAGTTAAAGGGTATGCTCAAAAAGAAGATATCAACTTTAATGAGATTTTTTCTCTTATTGTACAACTTACTACAGTCAGAGTAGTTTTGACTACGTGTGCTACATTTGACTTACATTTAGACCAGTTAGATGTGAAAATTGCATTTCTTCATAAAGAACTTAATGAAAAAATTTACATGCTCCAGCTAGAAGGTTTTTCAGAAAAAAAAAAAAAAAAACTTGGTTTACCGGTTGACCAAATCTTTATACAGTCTTTAGTAGGCGCAAAGGTGTTGGTACAATAGATTTGATTCTTTTATCGGTAGCCTTGGATACAATAAACTACACGCAAATTATTGTACGTATTTTAAGAAATTTAGTGGAGATTTCATCATTCTATTGTTGTATGTGGATGATATGTTAGTAGCAGACCCTAACAAAGATCAAGTTCAAGAATTAAAGGCATAGTTAGCTAGGAAATTTGATATGAATGATTTAGGACCAGCAAACAAAATTCTAGGGATGCAGATTCACTGAAATAGAAAAGATAAGAAGATTTGGCTTTCATAGAAAAATTATTTAAATAAAATCTTGAGATACTTCAATATGTAAGATTATAAGTCAATCTATACCCCTTTTTCTTGTGAATTACAAATTATTTTCAGTTATGTGTCCTAGCAATGAAATAAAGATGATGTAAATGTCTCGAGTATCGTATGCATCAGCAGTAAAAAGTTTAATATTTATTATGATATGTACAAGACCAAACATTGCACATGCAATGGGAGCAGTTAGTTTATTTATGGCAAATCCTAACAAAAAGTATTAGAATGCTGTGAAGAGGATCTTGAGATACATCAAGAAAACCTCAGATGCTGCATTATGTTATGAAAGATCAGATTTTATTATCAAAGGTTATGTAAACTTGGATTATGTAGATGATCTCGATAAAAAGAAATCCACTACGGGCTATGTGTTTACACTTGCAAGAGAAGTTATGAGTTGGGTTTTAAAACTGTAAACTATAATAGCATTATCTACAATAGAAGCAGAGTACATAGTAGCCACACAAGCATGCAAGGAGCAATCTGGATTAGAAATCTTATGAAGGAACTCGAACACAAACAAAAAAAGATGGTTCTATTTTGTGATAGTCAAAGTGCCTTGCACATTACAAGGAATCCAGCCTCTCATTCTAGAATAAAGCACATAAGCGTTCAATTTCATTATATATGAAAAGTAGTGGAGGATGGAAGTGTAAATATGCAGAAGATACACACTAGAGATAACATGGCAGATGTTTTAACCAAGTCAATTAATATTAACAAGTTTGAATGCTGTCAATCCTCGTATGGCCTAACAAAAACGTAGGCAGCATAGAATGTCAAGGTAGAAAGAATGGTGTGGAGACATGATTAATTCTCAATCAAATCTCCAAGTAAGAGAATGCAATAAATAGGTATGGCGGTAAGGAAGAAGAAGTCAATTTGACTTCTTCATCAGTAATCAATTTCAATTATGGGCCGCAACCAAAATCAAATTCAATTTGATTTCGTGGAAGGCAAATTGAGATGACGAAAATCGAAAAATTTGAGGCAAAGTGGGTGGTCATTTCCACTATAAATAGGCGTCTTCCCCACTTTAGTTTTGTTCGTCCCATTCCATCTCAATTCAATTCTTTTTTTTTTATAACTTCTTAATTTTTCTCAGAGTATTACTAAAACTTTGCTTAAGTATATTCTCTAAAATATTTGAAAGAATAGTATTGAATGAGAAATTGTAAACTTATTTTTCATAGTGAAATTCTTCTACTTTATCCGTAATTTTTACTCCAATTAATTTGAAAGTTTTTCACGTAAATTCTATTTTATTTTTTTTTCATCTTCTATTTTTATTATTACTGCACGGTAGACAATATTTGTTAAATATAATAGAAAGTTAAACCTCCTATTTTTATTATTGTAAATATATAATAGGCATTACTTCCTAAATATTATTGAAGATCAAAATTTTTGATTATATTATATTCTATTATTGTACTTGTATGGTTGGCAACACCATCTAAATTATAGAAGGTTAAGACTTCTATATATAACAATTATTTTAAATTTTATTAATAATTACAGTTAAAAGTCGTTGAAGTATCTTTACACTTAATTCTATCCTTAAACATGTAGTTTAACAAGTATTTATTAACACCTAATTTTTGCCTTCCAGGTGTGCCCGCGCAATTTGTTTCTCTGCTGGAGGCGAACATGCTGATTAGGATGTCCTCGAGCAAGAAGCTATACTTGAAAAACAAATAAACTGTTTTGTTAAGAGCTCAGCGACTTTTCTTAGTAGTCAAGAGTAGCCAAGTTCATCCTTTTTATCTTTTACGAAAGGGTGGCTACAACGTACCGTTAAAAACAATCTCCACGTAAACATTTGTACCTGAAGTAGAAAATAAATTATACGACTTTAAGTGTTAATTGGTCATTACTTTTAAAATAATTAAAAGAGCTTCTTTAATTCTACTAGAATTTGAGGGTCTTTTTTATTATTATTAAATATTACTAGAGTCAAGGTAACCTTAAAACTCAATTTCTTGGATTTCTTTTTCTTCATCGGTAGGCTGATTTGAATTTGATGAAAAGTTTTGAATAAAATCTTCATCTGTAATCTTTCTGCAAACAATTTTTTCTTCCTTTCTATGAAATATTGATCTGATAATTTCTTCGTCTTCTTCTTCCAACTTCTTCATCTTCTTTCTCCTGGGTATGCAAGGACTCAAGCATGGCTTCAATGCTAACTCCCTCGTGTCTACGCTTCAAAGACTGCAATTCATCAACAGCAGCAACCATTTTCATCTCTCTTTCTAATTTCAATCTTTTCTTCTCCACTGCAGTCATTGAATCGCCATCTTGATCATGCTCCCGATTAATATTGTCGTTCTCCTTCTCTTCAAAATTTGGTCGATATGCACCACTTTCCACCGTATAATCTGAATTCCTTGCATCAGTGTTTATTGTAAACTCTGCCGAACAGTCTGTACATTTTTCATAAAACGTAACTATCTGGATTGCCAGATATGTTTGATCGTCGGCAATTTCCTTTGGTGAGTTGAACTTTGTTCCTTGGTGCATATAACTACTGCAGCTTTTGCATCGGATGGTCATCGGCAGCATCACCCGAACCTTCATCTGTTGTCTCTGTTGTTTGTTCCTGTTTTTTCTTGGCAACTTTGATAGATTAAAGTCCTGTGGGTAATATTTATTCACTGTTTTTCTCTCAGACATTGTTTTCTTTCTGTTCTCAACTTCTTTCTCTCTTGTTGAATTGCAAGAATGAACATATTTATAGGTTTTATAATTTATTTCCTACTTGCATGCAGAAAACCTCCGTAATTAGTATGGGTTATGTTGTAGGAATAGAAAATCAAAGTTATAACCAAATTAGATCTCCTATTTTCGTCTTTTCCTAACCTCCAAATCAGTTTCTATTACGAAAAACTTCTTTCTGCTTTGTTACTCTTTCCCATATTGAGACAAAACTTTCTTTCCTTCTCGATTATCTTTAACACAAACTTCTAAATTATTAACATGCATTTGATAGCACATTGAACCTTAAAATTCTATTTTTAAAATCACTAGAACTGAAAGTACGATAAACCAATAAAAAATTATATATCCGTTTTTTCTTCAATATAACATTTCGAATGTTTTCCCTTGAATCTTATTATTCACACCGGTGGGCAAAAATTCGGTTCGGTTTAATTTTTCTAAAAAGATAATTGAACTAAGAACCAATCAGTTTACAAGTTCGTGAATCAACCAAAATTTAACAAACTATTTAAACAAATACAGGTAATATTAGTTCAATTAAATTCATAAAAATTTAATATATATATATATATATATATATTTAATTATCACATATTTGAATATTACACTCGATAAAACAAACTAATAGTCTACCTCATTTCAAACTATCTAATCTATTCTAATCTAACATGCTGTATCAAATATAACCCAAGTTCACAAGTTATCAAACAAGTCATTACCATCTATCTGCATTAATATCTATATTTTCTACCAAATTCGAGCAGGCAAAAATAAATTATAGGATCTACTTAATATATAAATTATAGATTTTTTTAAAAGAAAATATTTAAATATAGATAATTAAACAAAATTTTAAGTGTATTTGATCACAAGACGATTACAATAAACTACTAATTAATAGTGTCAAGACTAAAAGGTATATTACTTTCGCAAACTACAAAAAATAATTTAACAATAATCTCATGCACTGATTTTATTTTAATTATAAGGTTATATGAAAGAAATTTGCAAAATTATTAATAAAAAAGTTTATGAAACCACTTTTTTTTTTTTATTTCTTGACATTTATTATGTGAATAATATTAGACTTTTCAAATTGCATCTCAATTTTCTTTCAAATGACAAAGTACTTTTCATCTATTAAATTTGGGAATTTAGATATATCATTCAATTGATGAAAGTCATACTATTATTGAGATTACTTACTTGGAATGCCTAGTATTATTTTTACTATACACCTAAAAATCTCTCTCTGTTATTTTTTAAGAAATTATTAATACAAACAATATCGCAAGAAAAGGATGAATTTGCAAGATTCGTTAAGTTTCAATCAGATATTATAATTAATGTATTCGATTCATAATGGCAGGTGAGCAACTCTCCTGTTGCAATGAATTTAACTAGCTTCTTGGCACAACTTCCTTGTTACTTTCCTAGAAAGATCATTTTTACTTATAATGACATTTGGTTACATATTATTTTATATTTTTATACAAAATAGTATAATTTATCAATTTATAACAAATAAATCCCCATTCTCTTTTGGAACATTCGATGTTACCCGCATATCATATGTGATGGCGAGTCTTAACTGGTTCGGGTCATAAAAACCAACCCACCCAATTTAATTTAGCATATCTTCAAATTGGATTATCAAAATTGAAATAATAAAAACTAATAAATTACACCAAATCTTATCAATATTTATGGCTAAATTTAGACTCAATTTAAAAATTATAGTTAAGAAATTAATTAAGTATGTTATGTTACTCATTGAACTATTTTATTAAAGATGGTATACCACATAAATAAAATTAAAATAATAGTTTCAATTGTCTCCACTTTAATTTAATTTTAATTTATAAAATTTTAAATCAAAATTAAATCAAATGTCTTCTAATTTTTTTTTTTATAAAATTGACAATATCACCAATAAATACTAAAATTAAATTAAATTCAGTTTGTTTAGGTTGATTTCAATTTTTTTTAAATATTATAGTGGTAATTTAGTCATCTTAATAGATGATCTGATTTCAATTTTTTTAACATTATAATGGTTATTTAATCATATGTTAAGATGATCCATTGATTAAAAATAAAAATATTGTCTTCATTTGGAAAAACATAAAAACATAAGGGATCTAAAAGTTATTATTTCCACCACTAAATTTTTTTAACGTTTAAAATTTGCTGGTCAATGTATCGGTTTTGCAGCCATTTGAAATATAAACCCTCTCTCTTTCCTACACATTTTTCTGTGGGGATCTTGGCGCTCTGCAAGATCTCTTTGTTACAAGCAGATCTGATTTATTTCCCACCAATTCCCCTCGATCGGTAAGAAAATTCACATCGCCAATATGGGTTTTTGCTCAAACCCCATAAATCGCTCTCCCCGCCTTCTCCTCCTTATCGCTTTATGGCTCTTCTCCGCTCTTTCTGCCATCTCTGCACTGGTTTCTTTCTTTCTCTGACTCTCTTTCTCTCTGTATCTATTTTGTTTGAGATTGGTTTAATGGGTTTTTGAATATGTAGGAGGCTGGGGTCGAAACTGAAAATGAAGATGCAAGCCGATCAGCTAATGATCTGGGCCGCCGGGGCTTGGTTAGTTGGCTCATTATCTTTTTTTTTCCGAATTATAATTGTTTGGATGTCAAGAAAACTAAGTGATGAAAAGAAATGAAAGTTCATCAAAATTAATTTTATCTTTTTATTTATTCAGATTATTTCGGACGACCTCGAGACTGATATAAGTACCATGGCTATTCACGTTGACTCGGGTCTTGGAGTTTTTGATGCATTCATAGCAAGTTTGTCTATGATTCTTGTCAGTGAGGTTCGTGCACTCACATTTCCTAATCTTAAATAGTTGCCATTTATATATAGATAATGTTTTGTTATAAAGTGTAACTATTGTTGATAAAAAAATTTTTAGCAAAAATTTGAAAGCTAATTTTGTAATTGGTTGATTACCAAATTCAATTAGATTGGAGATGAGACTTTTATCATAGCAGCTCTTATGGCTATGCGTCATCCTAAGTCAACCGTTTTATCGGGTGCTCTCACTGCTTTGATTGTTATGACTGTAAGTTAGCCCTCTGTAATTTGGTTCAAGTATTGTGGATTCTGTTTTGTCATGTCCACTCATTTTTTATTCTGATAATGCAATGCATTTATACAGCATTGTAATTGAATGGTTCCAGCAACCAAGAAGCGCTACTAAGTGCTATTTCTCTAATACTTGATGTTATCAGGGTTAAAGTTGTTATACATGTCAATTAGGTACTTTCTACTGGACTAGGTAGGATTGTGCCGAATTTGATATCAAGGAAGCATACAAATAGTGCAGCCACAGGTATGTATGTATATATTATGTATTCCACTTCCCTCCTGGTGCCTTTTATTATTTTTTTCTTCTTCTTCTTTGTCTCTGTACCCTTTTTGTGTTATGTGGGTTTTTTTTTCTTAATTGTACTTTTTCATTATGAGTAGTTCTATAGATTTGTTTAATTTAGACTGTAGCTGATGGTGCAAATTTTGCTATTTCTTTAGTTCATTGTGTACTTGTATCCAATTTTAGTTTTATGGACAGTGAGAAAACCAATGTTGGTTCCACAATTCTGTTTCTGGTCTTAGTCTGGCATTATTAGCATGCTGTGCTGTTTTATTTTTTTTTTTTTTTACTTTTTTGTCTTCCAGCTTTTTCATTTTTGTAAAATAGTTTTTGTAGTGGTATTTTTTGGCTTTAATTTTCTTGTTATGATGCCATTGATCTTGTTTATTTCCCTACTTAATTGTTGTTTAATTCTTAAACAATAAAGAAACGCAATGCTGTTTACTCCCTTATTATCTTTGTTATATTGACAAATACTGTTGCTTATCTTTTACTATATTTTACCACGTGACTACAGTACTGATTTACCTGTATCTGTATTGGAGGAAAACATGTAAACATGAGACACAATTATAGTTGTAGCTTTTGCTGGCAACCTAAAAACATCATTATAATCGATATCCACTGGGAACTGGTATTGCACATTTCCAATATAGCCCTATACTATGTATTTGTGCAGTTACCAAGAAAGAAATTAGTAAAATATTCTTACTACTAGCAACAATTCATTACCTTACAAAATTTACTGTACTATGCATGAAATATTCTAGTGCTGAAATTTGGTGTTGTTAGACAGTTAGACGGATGATTGAGTGAAACACAATTGATACAGGAATATGTTATCATCACGCTGGTAGGAGCTGAGTAATGGCCGGAATCTAATTATCACGCCAATGAATTAATGATTCTTGTATTGATTACATTTCAATTATGTATTTATCAACTCCATATATGTCAATGAACTAGCAAAATATTCCTCATTGTTATGATTTATTTCTACTGATATATAAAATTCACTAGATAACACTTTTCAATGATGGAACCAAATCTTATATGTCATATGCCTATGTATTAGACCCTGGAAATGTGATGCCTTGTGCTCTCATTTATGAGACAATGAAACTTCACAGGTTTACCTAGGAAAATGAACATTAGTGAAGATGGGCCTTACTATGTGTAGTTCAATCTTCCCACTTTAAGATTTTATTTGCATTGTCTTGATCCAATTTGGTCATCATTCATTTTGGTGTTGGATGATATTAATTGGTTGGGTATTACACGAAGTTAACATGATCTCTACGTCATTTTTTCCCTGTGTATTCAGTTCTTTATGCATTTTTCGGTCTTCGGTTGCTTTACATAGCTTGGAGGTCAGATTCAAAATCAAATCAGAAAAAGGAAATGGAGGAGGTACATTTGTTCTCTCAGTCAATGCCAGCTTATTAGAATTTTGCTTTTGATATGTATATTGTGTTTTGTTCTTTATTTTTCTATTTTTGATACCCAAAAATTGCTGAACTGTTGTAAGTATACCATCTGCTGAATTGGAGACTACTGCAAGAGCCTATAATGTTGGTTGTTAGGAACCTCGTGGGAAAATATCCCTTGTATGTGACCCTAAGGGTTTGAATCCCTGACCTACTTGTGGGGAAGCAAAATTTTTAACCTTGTTAAATGTATTGAGAGGCCAAGAATCTTTTGGTTTTGAATGGTGAAATAACTTGAGCTGCCACTTCATATTTTACATGTTAATAACCTAAGATCAAAGTCACACTTCATAGTATATTGGAATAGACTGACATCATGGGTGGATTATCTTGGTTTTCATATCATTGTCAAACTTAAATCTGGCGTGGGCTAATCAAATCTTCTAATGGTGCTTAATTTCCTTGTCTAATTTTTCCTACTACAGAAGACTTCTATACTGTTTTTATTTTAATTTTTTTCTGGTTTATTTCCTTATTATTTCTTATTTCGTACTTTTTTTCTTGTATTAATGATTTTATATCAGCTGCTGTTCTTTGAGATTCCATTTTTGCCTTTCTAACCATTTAACTTGTTCATAATTTTTACCATACTTCTTTTGAATTCTCTTTTTTGCACTCACTTATTCAGGTGGAGGAGAAACTTGAGTCTGGGCAAGGGAAGACAAACTTCCGCCGCTTCTTTTCAAGATTTTGTACACCCATATTTTTAGAGGTAGGCTTAAGTAATTGGTTATTAGAATCAATTTTTTACGTTCATGCTTGTAGTCGTATAATTTGTCTGATTCTACTGCTCGTGACATTCTTAAGTTTGTTAACTTTAAATTTTCTGATTATCATCTCAGCCAAGCTTCTACTTTTACATTGCAGTCATTCATTTTGACATTTCTAGCTGAGTGGGGAGATCGTAGCCAGATAGCCACAATTGCTGTAAGTTAAATTTTCTTTCCTAGATTTATTAGTCTTTTATCAAATTATAGCTCTCTAACTACTTATTGTCTTTTCTTCTCACTCCAATAAAATATAAATGAAAAATAGTAAAATAAAATACTGAACTTAATTGACTATGTAACTTTGTCTTGTGGTGATGTGCAGTACTCAGAATTGATTTGGACCTTATTCTAACCCTTGCCTTGTGTTGAAAATGAATTTATATTCATTTGGAAGTAGTTTATACATCCATGCGTTTTCCCTGTTAGTGTATTTTGTGTTCACTTCTGACTGCTTGCGAGTCTCTTGACTCCTATGAAATGACTTTCACAAGATTTGTATGGGTAAGATTTACATTAACCCAAAAATTAGGGCATGCTCTCATGTTTATATCTTAGGCAGTTGTCTGGTCTTTTTCTGTGTAAGAGCACTTGGACATGAAATTGAAGTGTGGAATACGAGTATAACATGAGGCATAATATCTGTTTCTGCAGCTAGCAACCCACAAAAATGCGGTTGGAGTTGCAGTTGGGGCCACGATAGGGCACACCATCTGCACTTCACTGGCTGTTATCGGAGGAAGCATGCTAGCATCTAAGATATCACAACGCACAGTCGCTATGATTGGAGGCCTGCTTTTCCTCGGGTTTTCCTTATCATCGTACTTCTATCCTCCCCTGTAAGTTTGATTTTGTAGGCTAACCTCATTCTTTTAGAGTGTCTTTACACTCTTCACTTTCATTTGTCTTTTTCTTTTTCTATTTCTTTTCTTTTTTAAGTTTTGTAATGATAAACACGGAAAAGGTTTTATACTTTAATATAATCAGCATATATAAATTATATTTTGAAAGCTTTCTTTAAAACTTTTCCTTAGCAGAAATTGGAAAATGTGAACTTAAAAGCTCAAAATATATTTTGTATGGTTATGAGATGAGCAACTAATCTCTGCAATTTTTGAAAATGAAGATGTTATGGTTTCTTAAACTAGGAAGATTAATAACTATATGATATTTGTCTATGGTGTAGATTGATGCAATTTGGATCTTTGCTAAATTTGAATTCGCTTTAATTTTAGAAGTATTTATACGAATTTTAAAAGTATTTTGATTTACAACCCCCACCCAATATCAAATTCATTGTTATTTTGAAGATTTTAAACAAATCCACAAATAATATTATAAAAGATTAAAGCCTAATTAAAATTGACAAGACTCAAATAATTGGGATTTGGTTAAGCTAGAAGTGCGAAGGGGAGATACATGGAGTCCAGATAAGGCACAACACAAACACGTCCTCTATATGGGCTACAATTTGGATTGCAAAATGAATTCGATGCACGACGCAAATAGGTCCTCTGTATGGGTGACAATATGAATTTGATACAAATAAACTTGTTTAGAGTGAGAATGCTGAGTTTATATGCCCTATTTAATAAATGGATCATATTCTTATTTAAACTATGATTTCTAATTTCTTGAAGAACAATTAATTAAACAAATAATTGTTCCGTGTCAATTTTTTCTGACACGAATTTATTTAATACCTAGACAATGTGAGTATGTTATTATTATATTTGTTAAAAAAAAATTATAATTCAAATGAAAGCCTAAAAGATTAATTTTGTTTCAAAGAAAATCTTTTATTTTGTCCACCTTTTAAAAATCATATCGCTGTTGATTTTTGAAATTAAAGTTAAATTTTATATTAAAGTTAAATGAATTAAATTCGTGTCTAATAATATTATATTTATTTGTATCATAACATGAATACAATATATTGAATTGAATGTATTTAATATATCGTGTCACAATACGAATATGATTCATTTATTAATGTATTTAAACAAATTGTGTCAAGCCACTCGTTTAATAGATAGATTTTATCCTCATTTAAAATTTTAATGCAAATAATAAATTGATTAAATTTGTCAGGCTTTAAAATAGAGTTAATAAATTTTAAATTAAAAAGTCAAATTATTAAATAAAGTATATATTATTGATCAAAAAATAAAAAGAACTCCAAAATCTTTTAAAAATAAGTTAAAATATAAAATCTAGTAAAATATCACAGAAAAATGTAAATACTTACTAATTTTAAAATAAGTAAATTTAAATTAAAATAGTCCATATAAATTATGCAATATCATATAATTAAAGTTTGATAAATTTAAATACAAATTAATAAAAACGTATCAATCATCAGACAACTATAAATTCACTCATTTCATCTCGTATTACCTAAATGTACTACTTGCTCTATAGTATGCACATCACGCTAAAAAATTAGTTATGCCCACTTATAATACGATAACTCAAATTGTTATCTAAAATTATATTGGTGTGTATATTTGATAATATTTTAAGAGTGGGTGTTAATTTATTTAATTGGTAAATCATGGTTTAAATTTTGTTCTTATTAAATTAAAGAATATCAATATAGTTATTGTTTAAAAATAAAAAAATAATAAATAACAACTTTTTTTATTTTTTCTTTCATTTTTGTGTGTATGTTACTGCCATTGTTTTGAGTTGTCTTTCTTATTTAACTTTTGGGAGGAAAAAAGGGGGAAGTTGAAGCATTGACTTTTAATTTAACTTTTAGAGAAAAGACATGTTGAGATTTGAAGAGTTAGAAAAATCGAAATGAAACAACTTGTTCAAACGACAACGACACACCAACCTGTTTAAACGACAATGAAATGATCCATTTTAGCTGTCTAGTTAAGCCCTTCAACGGAATTTGAACTTGTATTGTGGTCACCAGTGACTGCTGGATTCTCTTTCATTTTGTTTTTTCAATGTCCTGAGCATGAAGGGAGTTAAAACAGTTAAAATGATGTGTTTGCTTTTGTTAATTCGTAAGAAAAAAAAATATTTTTTTCAAAAATAAGGATATATTTGTTTATTTGAAAAAATAAAATTGAGAAAAGAAAGAGAATTTCTTAAA
>CP135569.1:1100247-1153673 GCA_032401905.1 Swietenia macrophylla | reverse complement strand
TCGTCAAAGCTCATAAAATTCAATAAAAAAGAAAAACAAAAGAAAAGAAATGAGAGATAGAATGGAAAGATTTGTTCTTCTTCCTTTCTCTGGTGGGTGTGTTTCTGAATCAAGCATTGATGTTGCTGTACATCACCACCTCCACCGCCAACAATCTCGAAAGTCAGCTGCTTCTTCTGATAATCATCACAAAAATTCGTCTTCTGCTGCAATAAGTCTCTCTCTCTCTATCTCTCTCTCTCTCATGTCGATTAGTTTGTCCTTTTTTTTTTTTTTTTTTGCTGCTGCATTTGAATTCGCTGATACATCGGAATGCATGTGAAGGGAATCGAGAAGAAGATGAAGAAAGTTTATCAAGTAATGAAAGCATGAAGAGTGGGACGTTCCTTGCTATTTCAAAGCCTGACATTTCCACTGGTTTCCATCGCCTTTTTAGAAGCTTCAAAACCTTCGCATTTCGTAAGTCATCATCCTTACTTTACCACAGCTTTCGTTTTTTTCTTTATATATATATATATAAATCCAATAATTAAATTTATAATACTACTTTATAAATAATAATAATAATAATAATAATAATAATAATAACAATAACAAGGCATACATAGTTATATACTTTAATTATTTGAATATAAATATTTTATTTTATAAAATTATTTAAAATTTTTTAACTTAAGAATACAAAGTATCATAACTCATATTATATATAATACTCAAGATAAAAATTACTAAATAAATTTTTTTACTGTAAATTAATATAATAATATTATATTATTATCAAATACTCTAGTATAATTTATTCTTTTCTGTAAAAATATGGAACACTGCAACATGAGATTGCATGAATCAATTTATGTAAGAGTTTGTATACATAGCAATGCTTTATTATTTACCCCAAATATCATTAATCTAAAGCATTTTAATTAGTTATTTTTGTTTTTATTAATTTATAATTTATATTAATTGATTTTAATCATAATTATTTTCTTTGTAGTGTACAAGGAAGAAGAGATGGAAGAATTGGAGAAAGAAATTGAAATAGGATTTCCAACAGATGTGAAGCATGTGACACATATAGGAATTGATGGTTCAGCAAGCAACTGTAATAATAATAATAATAATAATAATATTCCAATCAAAGGCTGGGAAGATCTCATTAATCCTTGTCTTTCTTTGGAACAATTCCAACTTTCCATGGCTTCTCAAGCTGCTTCTGTTCAAGCAAATCATGATCTTGTCACAGACACAAATTAACCAATAATAAATAAATAAACAAATGAATAATAGGTATCTATTTAAAGGCCTAAAATCCTATTGAAATATTGTCTCTTCTATGTTCTTATTGTGTCCTCTCTAGAAATTGTATTGAAGTTTACGATCACATAAGTTTTGCTGTATAATTTTAAAGAATCATCTTTTGTAATTATAAAAATGTATGTGTGATATCATGCCATCTCACCTTTACTTTTGGTTATCTGCAATTTTCTATTTTAGATTATTGGGTTTGTTTGAAAATGACTTTTAATATTGTTGCTATTAATAATTTTTTTTCTTTTCTTTTTTTTTGAGGTAAGAAACTCTTTTAAATTTCTTTAAGTTGCGTAGCTACATTTTTAAAATGTTTTTCCATTTATGGTAATTGAACAAATAATGAAACAAAATCATTAATCTTCTTTTTTTGGTTTTTTTTAATGAGTTTTAACGTTAATCTAAGAGTTGTAGCACGGCGCATTATTAAGTTTTGTATTCTATTTTACAAATCATGCATATATTATTGCAAGTTTCATATTAAAAATTATTTGTAAGTCTAGCATTACAGCATACGTAAAATAAAATTAAAAAAATTAAATTATTCAAAAAAGAATAAAATATACAATCTTATTTAAATATGGAATCGATTATGATTGTGCTAGGACTGATGGATAATAAATATACAAGTTGCAAGATTTGGTCAAATATACATTTTATTTCCATTAGTTTCATAAATAGTGGCACAAATTCTATCAATTCAATTAGTGTGTTTTTGATATAAATAAGGGTATTTTCGTATATTTAAATTTTAAAATAATTTAAATTCAAAGGATATCGTGGTAATTATAATAAAAAAATGGATGAAATATTTATTTGAAGAGGCAAGGAAGGTTGAGAACATAGAGGAGAAAATAGGTGCAAATAACACAAAAAAAATCCCTCAGAGAAGAATCCACCAGTGACTTTGGCCCATCTTTTGGTAGTTCGCAATTGATCTGCTTCTCTTTCTCCCTGTCTATGTTAATGAAGACTGTCTATAATTGCAATTTATGGTTCCCCTTCTTTGAAAGATGCAATGCCATAGACTGTCAAGAAAATGCTCACAATAACTTCGAGCCCACCAGCTGCCAGAGATCGGGCACCGCCGGCGTACGGCATGTTTACATAGGCCCACCCTTGATTATGGGGCCAACGAGGAGGAACCCATGGACCAAACCGATCTCAATGGCTCTTAAAAGTGAACTAAATGCTGCTCTGTTGTATTGAAGATAGGCGAGGTACATTTAGAGACTTAATTACAAAAATACAAGTAAACTGATTTTCTAATTATAAAATTCCAATTAATCTTATTTTATAATTGTCAAGATTTTGAATCACCCATCAACTACATCAATAATTGTGATGTAAATTTAAATTTATTTTTTATTTTTCTAAAAAATATAAAATATGTAAATATAATATTAATATAAATATTATCATATTAATTTATAAAGACAATATATAATATTTAATTTTTTTATATAATAATAGTCCAATAAAAAATAAAAATTATGTTTGAAATTGAAGTGTTACCTCTCTTATATTATAAGATGGAATCGCTAAATGTAAATATAAGTATGAAGCGAATTGTTTTTCATTAAAAAAAATATATTTTTTAAAAAATTAAACACAAATAAAATAGTAAAACCACTTTGATGCGTAGAAGCGGGTGAAGATAAATGCAACAATAAAGTAAAAGAACAAATGGAAAGATGCAAATAAGATAATAATATAATATTATTATATTTAATTTTTTGTGTATATATATATTTTTATAAATAGAGTTTGTATGTAGCAGTATTTCAACAAAAATTTTAAAATATTTAATAAATTAATTACAATAATCTAATATTAGTTTATATAAATGCAATTCGAATATATAAAAAAAATTTATCTTTTGTTCTACTTTTTTAAAATAATGAAAATAAATTAATTTTTTTAATAGTTTGTGTAAATGTCATTTTTTTTTTGTTATTATTTTTTAATCACTAAAATTTACGAAACAAAGTTGAATAAATTATGAATTTAGACATTGATACAGTCAATTTGACAAAAATATGAATAGTTAGATTTAAAGTTGTAAAAGCCTATAGTGTATGTATAATAAGGGTCTTGTTATGCTATACATATTGTATTATTATTTTTTTATTATTGAAAATAAATGCCTTAGTTTGGCCTAACGCCACCATTGCCCCTATAGTTTGCAAACTATTCATTACCCTCTTTCTTCGTATGAGTGAGCAGTTTGTAAGATTTGCCCTTGGTTTTTTGAACTTAAATCGGGTGGAACCAATTCAATATTCTTGACCCGACCCGACCCAACCCAACCTGTGCGGCAAACAATTTAAAATAAAATAAACGAAAAATTAAAACTTCTCACTTACAACCATAAGAACTCAAGTAAAAAAAAACCTGCCAAAGAGATATTATTACTTTTCTATATTAAATTTTAAAGGGATAATTAATATTAACAATTATATTTTATATTGAAAATTTTTTTTATCATCAATTAATATTTAATAATAAATATATTTGACAATATTAAATAATTTTTTATTAATATAGTGATTAATGATGAAAAAATTATTCATCATAAAAATTATTTTTAAATTACAATTTACAACTATTGATGAAAAGATATTTTTGTTATGAGTATACTCGTTTACTTTTTAAATTTTAAAATAAATTTTAAAAATTAAAAAATTATAATAAGATTTTACAAAAAAAAAAAGATTAAACTGCTTTTGTTTCTAAAAATCACACATTCTGTTATCTTTAGAGTGATTGTATGGTTGTTAAAATATATTGTAATTAGGGATTGGAACACTGTTTGCTTGCTATTGGTCCAGGTGTCGAACCACTTGCATATAATTTAAAACTGAAAATTTTCCATTAAAGCGATAATGGATAATGTGTATTACACGTATCCACAATACTTATAATACTACAATACAACCTTGTAGGGCAAAAATTGCAAAAGATATAGCAAGCGACACGTGTCAAAATCATATGGATTCGACGAACATTCCGAATCGCAAGTGGGAAAACAAGTCCAAGTCACCGACTTGGAACCTAGGACAATGACGTGACTACCTACATTCGGATAATAACATTCGAGTCTCTAATAATTTTATTTTTCTAATAATGGTATAATTTATCTATTTACATGCAATATATATCTCTAATTTCCATTTTTATTTAAAAAAAAACACTCATTTCATTTAACCAGACAATTAATTCTACTAGAATAGTAATTAATATATAAAAAATGATTTACAAATAACCTAATATTGTACACAATTCAATCAATTTATTTACCACACACTAATGATCCAAAAAATAAAAATAATAGTACACTAAACGAATATCTACACCTTAATGAAAAATGTACATAATTTGCTAGAATTCTTACCAATAAAATCTCTTTGCTCTTCAAAATCACCCTTCACATCTAAAGTTTTGTGGGTATAATTATATATATATATATATATATTTATAAAATTTGATATTTTACAATATAAATATTCTAAATTTTAACACTTTAGTCGTCAAATTCAAAATAATACTTTAGAATAATATGTAAAAAAAAATAATAATAAAAAAATAAATTAAATCACTAGATCTAAATCTTGAGAGAGGAGAAATGACTAAATTATTTTAATAATATTGGATTAGTAAGTGGGTTAATACTGAAATAAATGATATTTCAATGAGTTCGGCAATTTAGAGGTTTATTTGATTTAATTGAGTAAATTATAATTTTATTTTATAAATATTATGAAAAATGAGGTATCCGCATGTTATTAACCGAAGTAAGAAACTTGAATTTATTTCAAAATTGACAATTCGGTTTCCCACTTCCAGTCCAAAAACACCGCTCATCCTTTGCGCTTTTCTTTTCTTTTTTGTTTCGGATTCGGACCCGGACCCCACAAGAATAAGAATCCTAACAAACTCGTTACCCTTTTCAAACGACATCCTTTTTTCTCCTTCTTCTAGCTCTTTGATCCTACATTCGTTGTTGTTCATCGAGTTGTCACTTCGTTTCTTTCTCGTCTTTGCAATCAAACGAGGGGAGAGAGGAGATTAGAGAAGCCATGTGTTTAATTAGGGATGGAGAACAGAACGACGACTTGTTAGTACCGCCGCTGAATTTCTCAATGGTTGAAGAAGGCATTTACAGATCCGGCTTCCCTCAGCGGGACAATTTCGGCTTCCTACAAACCCTAAATCTTCGATCCATCATGTAATTAATTTTTTTCCTCAAATTTTTTTATTTTGTTAAAAATTCTTTTGAATTTCAGGCAATTATTTTCTGATAATGCGGCGTTCGCCATAAGTAAGATTTATATATAATTCAAGAATTCAATTTAAAGAATTAAAATATTTTCATTATTATGTAATTTTGAGCAGATATCTGTGTCCTGAACCGTATCCAGAAGAAAATTTGGAGTTTCTTGCTGTTAACAATATTCGGCTCTTCCAGTTTGGAATTGAAGGGAAAACGGTAACGTTTATTACTCCCTCGGAAACTGTATATTTACTGTTACTCTTTGTTTGTATAATATGGAAATCTTTTGCTGGAAAGTTTGATCGATAAATTTCGAAGACAAAGCTGTATAGAAATTATTTTCACAGCTTGATTTCGTGATATCATGCTTGCGTTGTCGGAGAAGGCCAATAATATGTGATGGAATATGATTGAAGCTGCTTGTTCTTTTTTTCATTTTATATTTTTGTGTTTGCTTATGACTGTAGCATGCATCTACAGGAGACCCCTCTATCAATTCCCGGGGATACAATCTTGGAGGCTCTGAAAATCTTAATTGGTACTGAATTAGTTTTTAGTTTCGTATACAGAAAATCCTTTTTCCATTCGATTCTTTAATTATATCCCTCTTTTCATTTTAGTTTTGTGTTTCATATACCTTACTTAGTTTGTTTTGATTTGCAGATGTGAGAAATCATCCGGTTTTGATCCATTGCAAACGTGGAAAGGTATGTGTCAATTCCCTCTTTGCTGTGTAATTAGATATCTGAGTGTTTTGCTATTGGGAAACTGTGTTTGTATGTGATTCATTTGAAAGCTAGCCTACATGCTTTAGTTTACTCAATTTTTGGTGAATACTAAAAAAGAAGTGCCATAATTACATTGACTAATAAAATAATGCCTCTTTTCTTTATTCATTCCGTGTCTGTTTCATTGCCATGTGAATAAGTTTTGAAGAATTTAAATAAACATTGTGGATGGTTGTGCATGCAGTGTGGTTTGATAGCCAGTTATTTCTTTTTCTGGAGTATTATCATTGGTACAGAATTACTGCTTAGCTTACCACCGTCTGTTTGTCCCACTCTGCACCGAAGAAGTTAATGTGATCTAATGAACCTTACTCTCAATTATTATGTCAAAGGGGTTAAGCTGGGAACATTTTTTTAAATCATGATTGAATTTTTATGCTTCTTATTTAATATTTATTCTTTTGAAAGAAATAAGTGTCTTTGTCATTTATGTATCTTCATGCCATTTGTGGACTTTTTCTGAAAGTTGTGAATGGATTTTGTGAATGATAGCCCCTTTAAAGTGTATTGGAAACAGGAAATCAGCCATATGTTCAGATAAAATTTTCAGATTTTGGGATGACCTCTTCACTTTTTGGAGTTTAGTTTTGATGTTTATACAAGGTGGTGATCATATTTTATCTTCTTCCTTTACTCCAGCATCGGACAGGTTGTCTTGTTGGTTGCTTGAGAAAATTGCAAAACTGGTGCTTATCTTCTGTGTTTGAGGAATACCAGCGCTTTGCTGGACTGAAATCCAGGAGTACAGACCTGAGATTTATAGGGACTTTTGACGTCGTATGCTTGAGGCAGTGCCTTTACAGCATTATCTATCAGTACCAAGGATACAGTTCAAAGAAGAGGTTGTTGCTCTACAGAGAAGAAAATTTACAGAAGAAGCCGCAAGTCTCTTCCATTTAGCTTACATGAAAAGTTACACATGTTTGTTACATATTCTTCATTCTGACAACAGTTTTAATCACTTGGGTTTTTAGTTCTCAAATTGCTTGTATACCTCTTCCGTTGAAAAATTCATTTCAATTTTTTAATTTGTTCCATTTTCTATTGTTCAGTAGTTGACAAATCATTCTTTTATGTAGTTCTTTACAAAATATACATATAGTCAAGATTGAAGACACAGCCTTTGAGCAGTTTTATTTACCATGTACAGGGCAGGGCAATGCTATTGTCAGGCGTTAGCTGTTGCGCATATTAGATTGAAAATTTTTATTGTAATTTTCAATAAGTTTTATTTTTTTTAACTTTTTAAACTTATATATTAGATTGCAAATTGCAACAAAAAATTTGAGAAAATTTGAGAGTTGTACAAAATTAGTTATCTCCAAAAGTTAATATAATAAATTCATAAATTACTGAGTCAATTCCAAATCTTTGGAAACACTTGATTTTCACACTATTAAAGATTTAATACCAAGGATGATAATTTTATTTGCAAATTCACTAGTATCAAATGCTAATGGGATGGGTTTGGTATATCTTTTAATGAATATGGGAGAGTATGCAATAA
Organism: Swietenia macrophylla; assembly: GCA_032401905.1. Classification (NCBI taxonomy): domain Eukaryota; kingdom Viridiplantae; phylum Streptophyta; class Magnoliopsida; order Sapindales; family Meliaceae; genus Swietenia; species Swietenia macrophylla. The sequence continues at coordinate 1,145,797 of CP135569.1, read as the reverse complement.
AAAAAAAAAAATTAAAATGATTTGACATAGGACGGGTATGAAAAAAAAATTAAAACGCTTTGATATGGGCATGGACATGAATAAATATTTGTTGGACATTTGCATAGATTTAATTTTTATATATTATTATTTTATTTTTAAATATGTATTTTTACTCAATACTTGTTTTACTTGACTTTCAACTTAAATTATAATTTTTGAAGTTCATTATTAAATTATAGTTTTAACTCAATATATAAAGCAATTCATAGAAAAGTAATTATTAAGAAAATGAAGAAAAATCACTTCGATTTATAAATTATTGTTATATATACATATGATTGTTCTAAGTTTAACTAAACAACAAAGAAATATTTTTAAATAGTAATTTTTTTCAAATTGTTAATTTTTTTCTTTTTCAAATTATCATGCATTCTACATATAATTTTTAAATTATTTCAAGACGAGATAAGACTGAAAGAAAAATGTAAGTCATATGATCTAGAATAATGTAATGCAACTACGGGTATAACTAAGAAAAATACAATAAAATTTAATTGAGAGTTAATTAATTTATTTAAAACAATATCAACTTTAAAAACGTGCTAAAATTTCAATTATAAAACTATATTTTGTTTAAATAATCAAACTATAATTTTATAATTCAAATTATAACACTTTTTACAAAGTTGGTATTATTTTAGAATTTAACTTTAGATTTAGAGTAAATACTATTTAAAACTTAAACTTTTTAATTTTAGTATTAAACTAAATTATTAGAATAAGTGTTCTTTATAATTTTTTTAATAATACTTGATAAATATATATTTTTTAAAATCACATTCTAAATATTGTGTAAGTTTTATGTGTCAATTTGTAAAATAATTATATATTTTTTTATGAAATTGTTGTGATCAATTTATTTTATATTGATAAATTTAATATTTTATGCAAGTTATGCATTTTATTTTGAATTAATGCTAAATATTTATTAATTTAATTAGATATATTATAAGTTTAAATTTGATATTTTATAATAATACAAATGTAATCAAGAAAGACAAAAAAAAAAAAATTATGGATATCAACACATATTTGGTAAATGTTAAATATTTGTTTAACCTAATTTGGTAATGAAATGTCAAACCCATTATGAATTTAATGTGAGTTTGATATTAAATTTTTTTAGTGAATGCGAATGTAAGCTTGGCAGTATTTATCCTCGATCTAATTTGCAGCCATCCCTATTTAATATGCCTTACTCCATAATAAACAAAGATTTGAAGTGAATAGCAGAGCAAGAAAACTCTCTATCTTTAAGTATTTAATATTTCACCCAATGAATGACAAACAATGTAGTGTATGTATATTTATTATATGCAAAGGTGGTTTCATTTAAAAAAATCGTAGGAAAAAGGCCTTTACATCTTGCTTACAATGGAGTGGAGGTTTGCTATCAACTTATAAGAAATTGTAACAACTTCTTTTCATAATTTTAGGGAAGGTTTTATCACTATTTATGTTCTTACAATTTAAGAAAGATTTTGCAAATTGAATTTTAATTGATAATTTATTGATGAAAATTATTCTATTTCTTTTCATGAATTTTAGAACATATTTCTAATAATTAAGATTGGTAATAGGCCAAGTATGGACGGTTATTAAGGATCATGCAATTCATTCACATAATTAAAATACATTTATACAATCATATTTAAAATAACTTATAACATAGATATTTATAAAAGTTTTGAAAAAAAAAATAAATAAAATATTTAAATTTTAAATAATATCAAATATTCATACTATAAAATATTAAAATATTGTGTGAAAATGGTTTTGCCATTAGACCCTAGAGAACTTAGATTGAGTCGAGAAACCTATACTTGATGTAATATAGTAACAGCTTTGCCTTCCTCCACTACAAGGAATAATTGCAAGACTGAACTTAAAAAGGGTATGGCAAGGGAGGTGAATATAAAATGTATTTAATGAGTGAATTAACAAAATATAAAAGGATATAAAAAATATTCTGGTATATTATAATCATGTAACCAAGTCATTTATATATAGAGAAAATTTTATATATCATAGAATTTAGATATGTGAAATTTTTTTTGTAACACAAATCATCAGTGATTACCTTTTTAAATATACAATTAATTGTGAAAACAAATTTTTAAATATACAATTAATTGTGAAAACAAATTTTTAAAGAAAATTTTGTAAATATCATTTTAAGTTGTATTTATTCATGAAAAAAATAAATAAATAATAATTTGTATATTTAAGATATGTATTTAATATATATGAGATTATATGTAAATTGACTTTCTATTAAAATTATTAAATCCATGCCTCCTATGGTAAGATAACAACGAGTTCTGTGATTCGGTATTGCATTCTAAAATTTTAAAATTTGAGGAGTGTAGTATTGATATTATAAAATTTAATTATCTAGTTCTTGAATATATATTATTATCTAAATCAAAATTTTTAGTATGTGAGGTTCAGATAAAAGGTACAACTCGAGAAAGTACAATAGTTCGAATTTAATTAGTGTAGGATATCAAAATTCTAAAATGTGAGGTGTCTAAGGCTAAAGCAAGAAAAATGAATCATACCTTACATTAGATGTAATAGAAAAATATTTTCTACTTATTAAGATTAGTCGGCCAATATTCTAAAATATGAGGTTGATTAATTTTGATAAAAATTTGATTCCCTACTAAATTAAAAAATTTGTCAAATCTACAATGAAACTTTTGAGTCTTGATTTAAAGAGTGTATGATTCAAATTAAATAGTAAGAGCTAATATGATTGGTATTATTTGATAACTTTCAATGTGTTTAACTATTATTGTTCAAATTATTTAAACATGTACAAGACACTAACCGGTATTTTTTTTTTGCAGTTTCTCATACTTGTTATATAAAATATATATAAATATCAAACAACGCTCTCCTAAAAATATTGGATAACAATGTTCTAATGGGATAGAATTTTAAGGATTAGTTTAGAAATCTCAAAATAGTTTTGGATTTTGAGAAACTAGACTATGTTTTGAGGTCTCTTCTTCCACTTAAGATAAACAGTAATGCTTTATGTAATGAACATAAAGCATATGATGACATGATGATAACCAAAAAATTTGAGGATATATATTGGCATTCATGAATAAAGAGTTTTAAACCTGATATGAGAGATTTTACAGTGCCTTTAATATTGTGATCATTCTGCAACAGTTGTATGGCAACAATTTTTTAGTAGTAGAATATGAGCTATGTGCCTCTTTCTTTAGCATGAGGCTCAGGAAAGGAGTGCTATCAGATGATCATGTCATTAAGATGATTAATCATTTGGGGCAGTTGGATGGATATGTTGTGGTTATGTCTAACCACATTAAAGTGAATTTGATTTTTCAATCCCTCATTGTTAGTTATAAATCTTTTATAACTAACTATAATTTCAATATAATTGAGCAAACACTTCCTAGATTACTTAATAATCTTCAAGAATATTACAAGTAAATGAATAAAGAAAAAAGACATAAGGATGTTTCATATGGCTTCTACTAGTAGGACTAGTAAGAAGTCAAAGAAGTTAGTCAAGAAGGGGTAAAAAGTTAGTCCACAGAAAGACTTTAAGAAAGTCTAATTTAAAATAAAAAAAGTCAAAGACAAAGAAAATTGTTTCTATTATGGAAAACTTGGTACTGGAAGGAAAATTCTCCTTAATACCTAAAGAATCTTAAGAAGATTAAGATAAGTATGTATAGCTGTTAGATGATTAATTATAAAATAAATATTATTTTAGATAATAATACTGAATTGTTGATTCAGCAGCCACAACTCATATATGTATCTCATTACAGTCTATACTCAATAATTCTATATTGCAAAAGGGTGAGATAATATTGAGGATAGTTAGTGGGGCAACTATTGCTCCAAAAGTCAAAGGATTGTGTTTTCTCATATTAGCAACTGGACACGTTTTGAGTTTGGAAGGTATGTTGTAGTTTGCTAAAACTAATAGAAACATCATTTCTATTTCTATATTATGTAAATTTGGTTACACTGTACAAGTTAATAGAAATAAATGTTTAATATAGTTGAGAAATATATTGATTAGCAAAGTAGTAAATACAAATAATTTATATGTACTTGAGCTGTGCAATACAGATTCTATTAAATCCGTTGTTAGAAAAAGAGTTCGAAATGAGACAAATTTAAAATTCTATGGCATTACAGATTAGGTCATATCAGATAGAAATATATGATTTAACTTAAAAAAAATAAGATTTTAAGTCTATTAAGTTCAGAACTCTATCTAACCTATAAATTATGTCTTTAAAAAAAAAAATAACCAAATCGCCCTTTAAGAGAAAGAAAAAGAGTTATTGAACTAATAAAACTCATACATATAGATGTGAGTGGACCATTTAGTAAATAGGTTCAAGGAGGATTTGAGTACTTCATTAGTTTTACTAATGATATGTCATGATATGCATATATGTATTTGACAAAATATAATCTAAATTTTTTAAAAAGTTTAAAGAATTCAAGAATGAAGTAATAAATAAATAAATAAGAAAGAGTATTAAATTTTTGCAATCAAATCATGGAGGCGAATAGTTAAGTATAGAATTTTGAGATTTCTTGAAAGATAACGGTATTGTTCCCTACTTGACTTCTTTCTATGCGTCGCAACTTAATGGTATGGTAGAAAGAAGGAATTGTGCCCTATTAGATATGGTGCCATTAATAATGAGTAACACGTATTTAGTATTATGTTTGTAAGGTTATACCCTACAGATTGTTGTGCATATCATGAATAAAGTCCTCTTAAAATCAGTCCAAAAAACTCCGTATGAGATATAGAGTGATAAGAAACCTAGTCTTAATTATATGATAATTTAAAGTTGTCCAATTTATATTAAGCTAGTTAACACTAATAAGTTAGAGCACAAATTAGAGAATGATTGATTTATTGGATATTCTTAAAAATAGTTTAGGATATTATTTCTACTTCCTTTCTGATCAAAGAGTTTCGATCAGTAAGAATGCACACTTCTTAGAAAATAAATTTTTGAAAGAAGCAAGTATAGGTAAAGTAATTGAGTTTGAAGAAAAGTCTTCAGTGCTTCAGACTGATATTATTGCAACTGGATCGTCTAGTTAGCAAATTTCAGTATCGATTTCAATGTAAAGATCTTTTAGAGTATCGAAACCTCCATAACAATATGACTTTCTCCATGAGCATATGTATAACTCGTATTTAGTGAGAGAAATTGATTATAATGATGATCTTAGAAGTTATGAGAAAATTATCCTAGATAGAGATTTAGATAAATAGTTAGAAGCAATGGATTATGATATTCAATCCATATATGTCAATCAGGTTTAGATACTCGTGGATCCACAAGAAAGAATAGTTCTTATTAGTTATGAATAAATTTTCAAGAGAAAAATTGGCAAGGATGGCCAGATAGAGACCTAAAAAGCTAAATTGATGGCTAAAGGTTATATTTAAAAACAATTGTTGAATTACGAAGAGATTTTTACACCAATAGCTATGATTAAGTCTATTCAAATTATACTAGCTATTGTTGTATACCATAATTATAAAATCTAGCAAATGGACATAAAAAATTACTTTTTTAAATGGGTATCTTGAGAAAAATATTTACATAGAATAATCTATGGATTTTATATCCATTGCAAATAGAAATAAGGTATGCGAATTGCATTGATCCATTTATGGATTGAAACAAACTTCTAAGAGTTGAAATATGTGATTTGATAAGGTGATCAAATTATATGAATTTGTAAAAAACTTAGATGAACCTTATGTTTATAAATGGGTTAGAGATTATGTCATAATATTCCTCACATTTTGAGAGAGTTTATTAGAGTTAAAGACATAATAATCCAAAAAGTATTTTTAGCGGATAATATGGTTGACCCATTAACTAAAGTGATAACACAGAAATAGCTGGACTTGTATAGTGAAAAGATGGGTATGAGATATAATAGTGAATAACTTTAATGTAAGTGAGTAATTGTTAGAATATATCTTAAAAACCATTCGTGTTATTAGATTCAATGATATGTTTGTTTTGTATATGTATTATATATTAATGAAAGAAAATATTTTTTTATTTACCAATGCAAGTTATTTCTTTTATTTAATTATGCGTATAAATAAATTATATTTGTGAATTATTCTAATAATTTATTTAATCATTAAATGATATTATCAAATCTATTTTTTACGAAGGTGATATTAATTGAGCAGCGATATCGCATAATAGGCATACTAAATCTCTCTGGTAAATATCATAACATGATATTAATATAAGTAATATAATGGTTACGTTGTTAGAATATTAGTATGGATGAAATAATTAAAGAATTATTTATTCAAACATAATTACATAGCAATAAATCATGTGGTATTGTATATAATCTATGATTTATCGTATAATTATACTAATGTAGGATATTGTCCTCTGACTTGAGATATTACTATTAAATCTAATGTAAATACACATAATTCATATGATGTATAAGTATGAAACTAGTTAAGTCTTGTATGATAAAGTCAATTTAGTCACATGTTATTTACATTTGAAAACGTATTATGGTTAAGACGAAATTCAATGGCTTGATATATTAGATTAAAGTTATCGCTGACTTAATTCGGATTTGAGTTCTCGAATGAACATTGATAAATAGCTGAAAAAATAAATTTCTAGTTAAAGTGATTAAATATCACACAAAAAAGTTCGTAATGATGAGTTGACCATATATTAATCGATGGTTCATATTTATATGCCCTAAATAGATTGGGATTAATAATGAAAGAACTTTACCCATATGGTATTATAATTAAGATGGGGATTGATGAAATTTGACTTCATTTTGGATTATGAACTATAGCACATTGTAGATGTTAACTATAGTCATTGAACAATTGAATAGTTTGATAAACCTAAAAAATTTGGAAGAAATTCGCGGCTATTTTACAATGAACGCACATGGTCACACCAATAACTAGAGATAGGAAGAAGTACTTGGGAGAAAAAAATATTATCTGTAGTAAAGTTAGCATTTTTGAGATAATATTTAAGTTAAAATATATATATATATATATATACATATATATGTAATGGTTATAAATATTTATAAATTTTTTAAAGTATTTAAAAGATTTTTCTTGAATTTGCATTGAAATATAATTTGAAATAAATTACATAGTTAAAATGATAATATTGATTATTTAAAGGACCTATGTGTAAATGTGTAATTATAAAATAATTACACATTAGCCTATATATAAATTTAATTATATTTGGTTAAAAGTTAGTCAATTATTTACATTTAAATATTTAGATTTAAATATATAAAATAAAAATTATGAGATAATGCCCTTATCCATGCCACCTATGCATCTTTAATTAAAAATTAAGGGCAATAATGAAAAGACATAAATTTTTCAAGTATATATACATACTTACTTTGCTAAAATCAAGTAAAAGAAAAAGTGAAAAACATTTTTCTTCCCTTTTATTTGGCCAAGGTAGCTTCTCTTTAATTTGGTGGTGTAAATTATGGAGACATTGTATAATTGAAAGTTTCTTCATGATCCTGCATCAATCAAGTAAGCAAATTCATCCAAAACTTGCCATTTTATGTATATATGAGATATATGTACATATGGCAAACCATATATTTGTAAAAATATTTTAATGAATACATAATTTAATTTTGTGCATGTTATTAGCATTTCAATCTAACAGAGATAACCACAACTGTCCTTGAATCAATCTTGTTCAAGATCATATCAATTAATAATAATTATATCAATATAAAATATATTAAGGAGATGCACCAATATATGTGTTATTACCTCACTTAACTTTTACTCAGCCATGTGCCTTAAAGGCTTGCCATGGACTATATATTGTAGCTACAGAAATATTCAATATATGTGTGTATATTTATATATTATATTGGCCTATTGACCAATATATCAAATTTATAAATAAAATATGTAAATAAATATCAATGTCCCAAAGATTATTTCTATAAATTAAAGTCATACATGTATAAATAACAGGTAATCTAAAATTCACAAGCTAAATAATTATTTAAAAGAGTTTTATATCCCAAAACTTTCTTCTATTCCAAAGGATTTCTTAAAAGAAATAAATATTAACATTAAATAATTTAATAACAAACTTAGTCTGTGCACTATTTAGGGGAGAGTGTACATTTCCTTATTGGTCCTCATGTTGACGTAAATTTCCTCTTGAAGTGTTGGCACCTAAAGAAAATATATGTATTTCTATTCAATACTCAATTTCAATAAAACATTTATCTACCCAAATATAAAATATATATGTATGATAAATATTTATAAATCTCTAAGTTGATGTATAGATTGAGACTAAAATTTATACTAATTTATTGATAGTTAATAGTAAGGCTTTCTAGCCCATAAACCCAATAAAATTTTTAAACTTACTTTAGAACCTAAGTACTTTATTGAAATAAGATCTAAAGGGTAAAAATGATGTTTAAGGAATACTAAATGATATTTGAATGACAAAAATAAGAAACAAGTCTCAAAAATATATTTTGATGCTCATTTCAACTTTTAGCCAAATTGACTCCCAATAAAAATTTAATAATTTTAAAAATATTAAGAGTCAAAATTTCAAAAAAGTATTCCATTGAAGAAATAAATAGGACTTTTTAATATTTTTAATAATTTTTGAATAACTCAAATTTGAAGGTTATTTGGTTGTTTAAAAATGATTCATAAACTAAGACGAAAAACATAAATTTTGAACAAGACAAATTACTCTAGCCAGGCAAAAAATTTGGGATCCTATTTGACTGAGCAAACGTATTCCAATTTTAGCTTATATGCTTGTTTCAAAGGTTTTTGAGTTTACTTTAGTTGTGATTCTAATAATTTTTTTTTGAAAAATACCTCTATTTTTCTCAATTCAAAAAAAATCATAAGAACGTTAAAATTTGTAAAAAGTTGTTTCATTCGCCGTCAACTCTAAATTTGGCCTTAGTCAAGTTAGTTTGAAACTAAATTTTAAATCTAGTTTCTAAACATAAAAAAAATAAACTATTCAAAACTTAATTTAAGTCCCAAATTATCTTCTAACTTACAATCTAACCTAATATAAACAAAAACCGAAATTTAATTTAATATCAAAAATTCTTACATTCAACTTATTTGTATACAACAAAATCCAATAAAAAGGTTTTCTCGCTCATATACAACTCATAATCATCTTCCAATATTAAGATCAAATTCAAAATATCATCAAACACTCAATCAACATCCATTCTATAAACTTAATCCACAAACTCTTATTTCAACATCACATTTCAACAATTTCATATTCACAATTATCATTAAAATTAACAAAATAAGAAAAATCATAAAATTATTCTCGAATAAACAGTAACCTAAAATTTTTAACTTCAAATTAAATATAAAATATAAAAGAAATTGAAGAAATTAAAAGTTAGAAATAGGTACCCAAACTCCATGCAAATAACGAAAATATATTTTGATGATAAAACTCTATTATTTGAGTTTTGGGTGCTTAAAATTTGTATAATTTAACTTAAAAATTTTTAACTAAAATCAAGAATTTTTTTTTTTTAATTATCTTAAGAATTTATGAACTTAAGCATGTGAGAATGATTTTATAAGGTCAATTTTGTAAGAAAATGGTTTAAAAGTATTGAAATTTTAGAGAGAATGGACTAGGAAAGATGGAAGGAGTGAAATTGAAAATGGGCATGTTGGGGTGGTGAAGAAGAAGAAGAAAAAATGGACTTTTATAAAATTATAAAAAAGTCACTTAAGTCTCTACCTTTTAATTACATAAATTTCTTAACTTTTCTTTTCTCTACATTTAGGTTTTCTCAATAAGATAATTAAATAAAATAAATAAAAATAAATTTTATACTTTTTCTAAATACTTTCTTTATAAAAATTTTAAAATAGCAACTTTATATTTAACAAAAATATATAGTAAATAAGAAAATAAATAATTATATAAATAAAAAAATTTTAAACTCATAAAAATAATTAATAAAGATAGATAATATATAAATTAATTATGAAAAATATACATGCATGAAAATATAGTTTAAGTTTAAAAAGACTAAATTACTAACATGATTTAAAGTACAAATTTTACACAATAAAACCAAATCGATCCAAACCACTAATTAAATAATTTAAAAATTCATTGGATAAATTTTGGTTTAAAAAATTAAACCACAATAATGAGATTTATTTTTGGGTTAAACTTAATTCAAATCGATCAGATTAGTTCAATTCAAAAGATGTAAAAAAAAATTTAAAATTTTATATTTGATAATTTTTTATTATCTATTTCAAATTGTAAAAAATATATATAATTTTATTTTAAAAATTTTACATTTGGCAATCCAATAGATAAAGGTTTTAATTATATAATTTTTTTATCCTAATACTAAATATGATTTGATGTGGGTTTTGTAATTAAATTTATTATTTAGGTCAAAAAATAAATATATTTTAATGTGAGCCTTATAATTAAATTTATTTTTAAGACTTAAAAATAAATATAATTTAACAAAATAATTAGACCTTACTATTATAATAATTTTTTAGTTTAGATTCAAATTAATAATCTAAATTGATCGAAATTAATAATAGTCAATTTGAATCCTATTATTAAATTGACTCAAATTGAAATTGACTTTTCTAGATTGATTTAAATTTTGAATTTAAATCAATTCAAATCCAGTTTGTCCACTTCTAGAAGTAGAGGCATGCTACTAGCAAAGAATGAAAAAGATGATGAAGGCGTCTCATGTTCACATAGATGATATGGAGAGTGGTTGGCTGGTAAGACCAACTTCATAACATGGTAAATAACAATATCTTAATTTCTAGGAGTAATTTATAATTTTAATATTTAATTAGGGGTTAATTTGGTGATTTCTCAATCATTGATGACATATAATACTTTATTGTATATATGATACATCAAACAAGAGTGGAAGCAATTACCAAAGCTAGGGTTCGTTAAGCTTTAAGTAGAAAACAAGAGTAGACGAAGAGTAGCACTCAGTTGATCATAATTCGAGTGGTTTCGCGTTCAACACCTGTAAATTGTTTTTAACATAACAAGGCAGTCAAGAAAATAATTTTTATGATAACATCAAATCAATGGCAGCTTTTTCACAGTTCTGCAGCATGTACGTGTTGAACGTGATAGTTTTTTCTCTGCTACAATGTTTGAATTGATAATGGTATTACGATATTAGTCATTAAATTATGATAAGAGGGTGAATTAACGAAATAGTAACAGTAGTATGATATATATAATGAAAGAGAAAAGAATGGGTTTCGGGTTTTTTTGAGAACGGGGATAAATCTGTCCCCAATCATCCGTCCGAACGGGCCGAGCCCTCCTATTTACGAAAATTTTTGTCAACCTTCCTAATAATTAACTAATGTATGATAACATTTAAATACCTAAATTTTTATAATTAAGGACATAATTTATTCATTGTTATTAAACAGATCCTAAGGGATAGCAAGCAACAAGCTGTGTGGGCTCAAAATAGACAGATCCTGTAGACTTGATACTTGCGATAAGTTTAGCTGTCCTATTTGTCTTTAATAGGAGTTAGGGTGGGGGGAATAATTCAAAATTTTACATTATTTTTATATTAAATTTTATTTGTATTGTATCGTATAAAATAAAAATTAATTTAATTTATTTAATAATTATGTTAATAATTAAAAATTTTAACTAACACATTTAATGAACAATTAAATAAATTATAATGATATCACTCGTTTAACATATATATATATATTATAATATATTTTATAATATTTATAATACTATATACAATAATAATAATTAATTATTTTAAAATAACTTAATATTTAAAATTAATTTAAACTTATATATTTATATCGAAGTTTTATAAATATCAATCATATAAAAAATTATAACCCTTAAATTAAAGTTCTCATTTTAGTATAAATAAATAACAAATAGGCAAGATCTTAAATTATAAAAATAAAAAATCTTAGGAACTTCGTTGTTATTGTTTCAATTAATAATAATAATAACAATAATAATAATAATAATTATTATTTTTAATAAACACAACAAATAATCATAAGTCCTATATTATGTAAAATCAAGCCAGTACAAAATCGCTTTCACATTTCTCTCGTCATCACTACATAGAGAGGGTATTATTATTTTTAATAAACACAATAGACAAGCAACATGACGAATCCATATTCGGATAAGAAAGTGGTGTTCTTGACTAAGGTGGGTTTTATGTATTTTATTGCCTATATTTTCTTTTTTTTAAAAAAAATTAATAATTTAATTTGTGATAAATAGTATCAAAATTAAATTCGTTTTAATTATGATATTTTAGTTAAATATTTACGCATAACTAATATATTTATAAAAAATTCACAAATCTCGAATATAACAAATATGTTCAAAAAAAATGCGTAAATTTTAAAATAGAGTAAAAAAATATATAAAAAAAATCCACAAAAGGATTTAGGAGCACGCCATAAAATTAAAAAGGAAGAAAATGCGATAAATTCCCGTTAAACGAAAAAGGAATGTTATTGAGCAAAAAAAGAATATATTTAAGAAGGAGCAATGGTCCATGACAATTATCCCGTGGCCATTAGCCCTGCATATATATATATATATATATATATATAGTCAATACATTATCGTTTTCCCATTGGCCTCATCATCGCTACATAGACGTAGGGTTTTGTGTTTTTGCCCTTTTATCGAATCTTAGCCGTCGGATCATCGCCATGACCGGAAAGGCGAAGCCGAAGAAGCACACTGCTAAAGAAATAGCGATGAAGGTAGACGCAGCCACGACAAACAGGGGCGGAGGCAAGGCGGGTGTGGCCGACCGCTCAGGCCAAGAAAAGGGCGGACACGCAAAATACGAGTGCCCTCACTGCAAAACGACGGTGCCCGACATCAAGTCTATGCAGATTCATCACGACGCTCGTCATCCCAAAATCCCCTTTGAAGAAGACAAGCTGGTGAATCGTCATGCTACATATGTAGCCGATTCTTCCAAGCCCAGACCCGGTGTTAGAGGTAGCCTCAAGAAGTGAATCTTTTTGCTGCGCCGCGATGGCTAACAGATTTTCTTTGTTGTTGTTCTTGTATGGTTTCTCCGGTCTGATTTGGTCTGGTTTGTTTGGCTGCAGAATGTGTATTATAATTTCATACCATCATATTGTCTTATTTTTAATTATTAATATTTGATGATGACGATGATAATGTTATGGTAATCAGACCTAAAACTTGTTTATTGTGTTGTTTCTGATGTTGGGTTGTTTTCTTTTATGAGTTTCCTGGCAAATATGAGTTTTAGAGTCTGCAATAGTTCCGGATTTAAATCTGGCCGTTTTAATCCAGGTTCTGTTTCTGGTTGTTGGGGTTGTGATCTACTTAGAATTGTTGTAGATGTTGATTTAATTATGGTTGCTTTTACGGCAGGGAAAAATTAATTTACTTTGTTTGAAAGCATTATGTTTTTTGGCTTACAATTGTGTGGTTGTTGGATTATAATCTATCAATGTTATTAATCTTATGAGCTTGTAGTGTGTTTTGTTAATTTCTATAATCTCGCAAGGAAGCTTGTTTCTCCTCTGGGTATTCTTTTCTTTTACTTGAATGCTTTGAATGAAAGTTTTTTAATAAAAAAGTGTGGTAGTCGCAGGCGATTTTTTCTGCTTGCACGATAGTTTTACAATCAAGCTTGTTCTTCCAACGTGATTGTTGGCCTCTTTTTTATTGCATGAGGACTGAATTCTGATGGGATGACCTGTTGCATTCCTAATTTGTAAAAGCTTTATGATGGACTTGTATGGGTCCGAGTTTTAAGTTAAACCTAGGCTAGTGGTATTCTATTTTTATTTTATTTATTTACTTCCAACATAGATTTATTTCTTAAAATACCATCACTTGCTATGCTTTTGTGAACCCTTTGGGGGAGTGAATGAATAAATTGTGTTTTGGTTCAGAAATTAGGAAAATTTCGTAGTACTTGAGTTCACGGATTGCAATTCAAATTGAGGCAACAGCTCATACTTAGCCCCATGTTGAGAATGTTCCTTTTGCTGGTACCCTAAGAACCAGATCAGCTAATCAGATTCTAATAATTTACTTAGCTAACTTAAATCTTAACTCATTAAGGAAAATAATACAGTTTAGCCAATACTGCTGTTAATGCATTTCAATGTCTTGTCTCCCTCTGCTTAAAATTGGGATTTTTGAAAGTATTTTTTTTTTCTTTCTTACCCAAGATTTGTTGCAACATATGATTTTGCTTGTATTGTTAGTTAATCAGCTAGCTATTAGGTAGAATTTCAAATCTTATGCTTGTGCTCAATGGCTTATGTGTAAATGGGTAGTTGATCTGATGATCTTATGGTTCTTTTCTTAATTGTTATGAACTGATATGGGACGTGCTATTTTAGGATGTTGTTGCTTTCTTGTATTCATTTTTAGTAATCTAGTGGATTCGGAGGCATTTGCTGCGTGTATTGGATTGTGTGTAATAATTGTTGGTACAACCTAGATAATTTGTTGTTACTAGTTTTCGGCATTGGATTAGAATGTGTTGGATGTTACGGGCATTGTCATTTCTTGCTATGTTTGTTCAACTCTATGTTTGTTGATGAGAACTGATGGAATGCTTATGACATCTGGATAATGTTGTGGGATGCTCATTTATTGTTTTGGCAAAGTGCTTATATCTTGTTTCTGATATTTAATGATGATTGTATCGATCAGAATCTATGTGCTTATATATAGTGTCTTTTGATCACTGGTCTTGCTTGCTTTGCCCTATGTATAATTGAGCAGCATGCGTTTTATTAATCATGATATTGTTGCCTTGTAGGCATTGTGGATCAAGTAGCATTTTTGGTGTCTCATTTTCTGTTTTCAAATAAATATTTTTAAGAAAACAAACATAACATACTTTTGTTGTTTTCGGAAAGTTTTTATGTCTGGACAGCTTAGTTTTTACTAAATACTATTGGAATTGTAATATCAAAGCATGTAATTTGAAGACAAATGTTTAATGAGCCAGCTGGCCTTTTTTGTGCCCCTTTTTTGGTTTGACAAGAGTTAATGAAAATAGATTTTTAACTAGTGGAACCAAGATATACAAGTTATGTAATTAAAAATGTTTGAGCTTTTGTTTGTTTCAAGTTTAAGAGACAATGTTAGTTTTGTCTAGGCTGTTGTTTAGCTTTTGACTGTGTCAATTTAAAAGATAAAGTGAAGCCGTATCATTGCTTGAACAAATTGTGGAAAAATTTGTGCCAAACTCATGTAGCAGCATATGCTGCGAGGAGGTGTCCAGCAAACCAGGATGGTTGGTTGGCAAATAATGAAGTTTATTTTTCGGTGGTCATTTTTGCATTTTGGGGCAAATGTTATTTAGATGTTGAGTCTACTTTTTGTAAATCATAGTTTGTAGACCTGTTTAGTATCAATAGTATGAGATATATCATATTAGCCTTTAGGATTTGTCACCTCTTTGTTAAGTTTTCTATTATTAATATAATTTCTCTTTGTTAAATAATAATAATAATAAAAAGATCTCCAGTTCAGTAGATTTCTTGTGTTGTTGGGTTTTTTCTGGGAGAAAAGGCCCTTTTCAATGTTCGGAGATTCAGGGAGAAACAAAATTTGGCAACTTTTACTTCTCCTTTAACCCAAGGAGTAGGATTCGAGCAACCCTATTTTGTGGCAATGTTTTATGATTCAAGCAATGGGAATGACTTTAATCTAAAGAGTATAATAATAAAAACTTTTGCATGCTGTTGAAGGTTTTTTTAGTGAGATAGTTTGGAATGATTAAAGGTATTTTTAAAGTAGTCTGAAAACATTATTTATGATCTTATTGTCTCCGGTTAGCCCTTTTTATGTTGAAGGTCAATTGGGATCGTTGTAACTTACAAAATAATATGTTATTGCTATTGCTCAAGGTCTAAGGGTTAGTTTGCCATTGTTGTGCTCGTGTTAAGAAAAGTAGTCGAGTTGGTAAATTGTATTGAAAGAAGGATGAGTTTCAAAGTAAGAAAAATTTTAGAATACCAAAATACTATGTCATGCTAATAATAATATCATGTATTCACATATTTGGAGATGTTATTTGTTTAAAAAATTAGGAATAATATTTTGATATAATAAAATTGTAAAATAAAAATAAATTCACCTTGTGAAATTTTATGTTTTGTATAGATCATTGATAAAATAATTTGTTTTGTAATTACAATATATAATAGAATTATATATGTAAACTCACAATCGAAGTATGCTTGTTTGTTCAAAACTGAGCCGAAAATTTTGATTTAAATATTTTTATGAAAAATGAAATTAGTTGAAAATTATCAATAAATTATTTAAAATTTTTTAAAACAATCTCAATCGGATACCAAGATATCTTAGATGAAGATTTATCTGAAAAAGTAATTAAGAATTATAGCAAATAAAATGGGCATTTTTGGCTCAATTTTAAATAATTTAAATTTACAATAAAAAGTTAATCGAATCAAATTAAATGATAAATGTTTGTTTAATTTGATTTAATTGTTTGGATTGAAACGAAAAAAATAAATAAAATAAAATTATTTTTAATTTTTACAGATTTTAAATTAAAAAAATTTATAAAATCTTATATTAATTATGTTTAAATCAATCATTTTTACGGTTCAAAAGCACAATCTTGCCACAACTCGTCAACTCAACAGTGAATATAAATTGGTAGTAACATTGGATGTTCTTTGCATCAACGAAATAAAAGTCCTAGAACTAATCGGTGAAATTTCCTTTCTGACTTCGAATTATGAAAGAAAATCATCCATTGAAATAAGCAAAATGATAGAAATAATAATTCACGACAAGATTATTTGAGCAGAGTCTCTTAATATAATTTTTTTTTTCTTTTTATTCCAATTTTGGCTCAAATGTTTAGTATTATTACACCTCGTTTAATCCACTGAGCAAAAAGATATTTTGTTTCAGTATAAATATTTGCAGATGTTCGAGCCCACGCACAAACAAACCACAAAAGCTCGTACATAAATTTTGAACTCAAATTCACAATCTAATAATTAAAATTTAAAATAGATAAATTAACATTTAGCAATGCTGAATTAGCAACTCTATATTATCAAGTCCGCGACTAAAATCTCATCATATTATGTATTAAATTATATAAATCACACTTTTATATATCATAAAATAAAAGAAAAGAAATTCATGATATAAATCTTTTTAATTTAGGTGCAATCATATTAAGTCTTATAATTTTTATAGTTTATTTATTTATCATAAAGAACATCTTTTTTATGAATTAAATAATTTATTATTAACTCTACACATTGAATTAACTAATAGTAGTAGAGATAGAAATTGTTTTAGATATATTAATTTAGAGTTTAAACTAGTTAAAAATTAGTATTAAGATAGATATAATTAAAGCCTTTTTATAAAATTATTCATTTTTATGATATTTATAGATCCTTTTTCTTTGATTCACATTTTAAAGAAAATTTTAAAAATAATACTAACATAAAATTATTAGAACAAATCTTAGAAATTTCAAAAAATATGTTTTAAATTAAAAAATAAATTGGAAAAAATATAACAAATTAATATTAAATAATATAGACATTTTCATGCATTTACTAGTCATAGAACTTTACTAGAGTATAAATTAAAAAGATTAGAAAATATAAAGCAACTAGCATTCAAAAGCGAGAGTATAAAATATAAAGTAAAGAGTATTTGAAAGGGACCCAATTATACAATAATATACCCACTTTTTTAATGAATTAATAGTTTTTGAAAATAATATAATTATCATGCCTTATCTATAGATTTGAGTATGTAACAACTATTACACACCTATAAGATATACTTTCTACTGATAACTCACACAGATGTGTAAAACTTATAGTATCACATATATATCAAAAATCATATAAAGTATATATAGTATTTACAAACATAATATTTTTAAAAATAAAAAAATATTAAAAAAATTTATGAATCCCTTCTATAAAATCTACATGCATGCCAATAGAGAGTACTGAATATCTAATAGAGTCACTGATAAAATGTAAACCATGAATTCTGAACTCGGTGTGTGGAATGATAATCTCTTTAGAATTATTTAATTTAAAAATATTTTTAAGAAATCATAATATAAGAGTACAAGTGTCATATTTAAAAATATTATAATTTATAAAATCTTAACTCATTCACTTATATTCAAATAAGATATAGAAAATAATTTTATATTTAAAATATGCGGATGATCTAATAAAAGAATTTAGGCTTGCTAAAAAACTATCCCCTAAAATATCCTTCAATGCATCTTTGATTGACATATCGAGATCTACTAACAAGTTATTTTACATCATTGTATAAAATTAAAAATTAAAAAACCCACTCGTTAACATGAACTTGAATAAGAGGTGTAGTATCAAACACTAATTTATCCAATAATAACCTCTTCTTCACTCCAATTAGACAATAAAGGTAGTAATGGATAATATCTCCCTTGTTCCATTTTTTAATAAGGGCGAAAAGCATATATATAATGCAAGTATAGTTAATCTATGCATAGACGCATTTATCTCGACCACTTACACCATAGTCTCAAATCATAAAATTTTGCAAATCATTTCTTGTCATATCCATCCAATATCAATACAAGATCAATTTATCATAAATCGTCTATCTACAGGAACAATTTCATAAATATCTAAACACATTTTCAAAGTCTACTCTTACTTTAAATATTTTTAATTTCATACTTAAAAAATATTCATAAATCTTAAATTTATAAAATAGTTAAATATTTAAAATTTTTATTTAAAAATTTTAAAAATCATCAATTTATTCATAGTTTATAGGAAGGTAACACTTTCAAAATTTAATTCCCTTATTGAGCAGGATTCCCCTTTTGTTGTCTCAGAGTTTAAAATAAAAATTTATTCATATATGAGATATTAATACATTAATTTCTATAAAATACGATTTTGATACAATGTATGCGATGCATATATTCTTAGTTAATATTTATCAAGACAATTAATTATAACCTTATTCAATACACTGAAAGCATATCACTTCCATATTACAAAATCTTAAACAAAATTATGCGAATTCATAAGGCATATCAAGCTATCAAACAAACAATATAAATTGATCCTTAAACCTCCATACACAAATATACAACTTTTTTCTATTTCATATTTACCATAAATATCATTACTAAGTATTATAGAAATACAAATAATTTTGCAAAATTTCACCACGTTAGCTATATTAAGCTTCCAACATAAATTTTCTATGTCCAAAATATAGACCAAAATAGCACTTAAAAATGAATATAAAAAACAAGAAATGCTATAGGATATATTATACTAATATAGTGAACTAATTTCTTCTCCAGACAATTACCAAGTCTATAGTTTTAAATCTAAGAAAAATACCATACTTAAATATAGTAATTAAGCTTATAAACTGAATTTTTCTACCACCAAATCCATCTCTAACATTTCTTAAAAATTCCACTAATTTTGACACTTCAACACCACCTTCATAAGCATAACCATCAAAAGTAAATCTTGGTCATTCTCATACATGAATTAATGAGATATATATCTAAATATAGTTAACATAAATGAAGCACTCATATATGATCATCCAAGCCTTAATTTCATCATATATGAAATTTAAACACAATTACACACATATACATAAATTTTGGCCACCCTAAAATTTTCTTGAAATCAAGATTCAAATCATTGCTTCCTTATTGCTTCTAACATGATTCTAAACTAGAATAAAGTTTAAAAAAAAAACTCATCACAACTTCCTAAGTAACCTCACTTGAAATTTCCTTGAATGATTTTCCTTTCAATGAAAACTAGATCTAGATATTCCTTCGGTGTTTTTGCTTGTTTCTTTAGTTTTCTTGATTAGAAAAATTCTCTACAAAATTTCTTCAATGATAGAAGATGATGGAAATGGTGAAGAAAGATGAAAGAAAACTGGAGAAAAGTTTAAAAGTTTTAAATTCAGCCAAATAAAGAAAATGGGCAAAAAATGCATGAAATCCACAATTTTATTTTTTTTTTTTTTACAATCAATCATAACATTTGGACTTAGATATCAATACGTGACTTGGTTGCTAACATAATGAATTGTAAAATCACTAATTTACCCTTGATTTAATGTAGGAAAATTCAAAAATGACTTTGTTATGCTAATGCATTTCCATTTCTACACTTAATGGTTACTACATCCTCCAACTTACGAAAATATCTTTATAAAATCACTTTATGATATATCGTAAGATTTTAACACTTAATACACTATAAAGCATAACTAAAAATTATAAAATTAATGACAACCACATAAGGGAATATCGCATCCTATGCCTCAATTTAATACTGACCAAGCATGCATACACTTCGTTAAATTCTCTTACATGCATAATATACTATAAACATGTCTTGAATGAAAACATAATATACCTAAGTAGTTTTGAAGAATTTTTTTGTACAAGTTCTATTATAAGTAAAATGAAAAATAGAATAGAAGACTTAAATGTGGAAAATTAAGTGAAAATACAAAAATATAGTCTAAAACTAGCAAAAATTTAAGATAATTTATAATTTTGATAGAGAAAACCTAGAATTTATGCATATTCTTCATTCAAGCAAACGTCAGTTAAATTTTGTTGCAAATTTATGAATCAATTTATATAAAAATTTGATAACGCATGTTAAGAATCATAGTGCATCAATTTCAAGCATAATAGAATAAGTTTATTATCAAAAGTCAATGTCACCAAGCAATAATTTAGTTTCTATTAAAGACTTATTAAAGAGTTTTATTAGTCAATAAAATCAAGTTATAAGTAGTAAAGTGCTACAAGAAATACCTAGAAAAATAGATAGACTTAAAAAAGTCAAGAAAATTGCTTAAAGCAATTAGACTATATTAAAAACTGGTTAGATGTAATAATAATTTATAGGAAACATTAAGCATCTTAAAATAAAACGTTACTAATATAGAACCAATACGATTTCATAATAGAATATATATAGTAGAAGCCTAAATATAAAACAAGGACAAAATAATACTATTATTTAACTTTTATTACAAATTTTTAATAAATTAGATTATTTTAAAATTATAATAGATTATTTAGATAAAAATAAAACTATACAAAGTGAAATTAGTAAAGTTAAAAAGCTAGATTATTACAATAAAAATAAGAAAATCAAAGATATAGAAATTCTTCTAAAAAAGAAATAGAGAAGCTAACAATAAGATAAAAAAAATTAGATTAATAGACACTTCACAAGTATATAAAAAACATCAAGACGTAAGAACATTATAGGACCAAAAGTTAAATTTAAATGAATTTAGTAAATAGGAAAGGAACTATTGAAATAAGTTTATCTAAAAAATGTCAAAAGTAAACATTATAGATGAAATTGAGATAGAAAAATTAGTAGAAGTAGGTTTTATATTAAGAAAGTAGTTTGTTGGAACAAGTATTAAAAAGCCATTTATATGTTTTTCAAGAAGAATTGTTAGTTGAACCAATTACTAATAATCAAGAAATAACTTTAATTAGTTAAAAAAATAAATTATTAAAGAAAAATATTGAACCATTCATTTAGGAGTAATTATGATAAAAAAAATTTAAGCAATACAAGATTAGGTTTAGATAATAAAACACAAAATTATTTGTATGATACCAGATTTAATAATTATAAAGATGCAAAAATAGCTAGAAATGAAGTATACCTTAAAATTTTATAAGCATATAAAAATAAATGTACAAACAAGAGGTTTTAATATGACACTAGAATTTGAAAATTTTAGATTAAAAATATTTTGTTTAGGAATAGTTTATAATAAATACCATAAAAGATTCAGATTTACTAAAATTAAAAATATTGTAAAATATTTTAAAATTCATTATGCAAAAATGACAATTCTATGAAAGTTTACCAATAGTAAATTAAATAGAGTTTGCTGAAAAATTGCCATTTAGATTTAGATAAGCAATTAGAATTACTAGCAAAAAGCAAAATATATGAAGATAGTAAAGGTAATGGTATCGAAAGATTTAGTAATTACAAAAAATTTAGTGATGAAGAAATAATTGAAGAAGAAGAAGATGTTAGTATTAACAAAGAACACTAATTACCAGTATGATTTTCGATAAAATACAAGCCACAAATTTTATGCTTGAAAATATGGACTAATGACCTTTAGTGAACATGTCAAATCTAAAAATCTTTTAAGAAAAAAAGCATGAGTATTAAATTTAATGAATAGATAAATGATATTAACTAAAATTTAATTTACATGAATAAAAGTATCATATTTAAAAAATTTAATTTGTAAAAATGTCAATATATTCATTCATATTCCAACATGCCATAGAAAAACATTCTCTTATGAAAATCTATTGATGTTTCAATAAAATCTAGTTTTATCCAAAAACTATCTTTCAAGACATCTCCCAGTACACTTTTAGTGAATATTTTAAGATCTACTAATAAATTATTTAACATAATTATATAAAATAAAATTATTGAGCTCATTTGTTAACGTTAATCTAGATAAAATGCGTAGTGTCTAACACTTGTCATATCCAATTCCTACTCCTTTATTCCCTTGTAGATAATAAGGAAGAAATAATTATTTCTATACTCTATCTCTAGTAACGGAGGAAAACATATATATCAGTGCATTATATATCGACAATATTTGTAAGTAGAAGTACCCACCGTGGGGTACTTACACCAAAATCACAAATCATGAAATCATAAATATATTTCCACATTATATTCATCAAAACATACATTCATAAGTTATGTACATAATTCTCAAGTCGGAATTTGTTTTAAATCTACTCTTACAATAATATTTCTAAATTCATATTTATAAGACATTTATAAATTCAAATTTGGTAAAATAATAAACATTTAAACTTATTTTATCAAAAAAATTTAAATAAATTTGTATTCATAAAATATTTAATTTCATATTATTGAAAAATATTTAAAAATATATCTATCTATTCACAGCTTATGGACATATTTAACACTCTTAAATTTAATCTCTCCGCTGAGTCAGATCTCTGATTACTTTATCAACACCTATAACAAATTTAGTTATATGCAAATTATTAATATATTATGTATATTCTTAATATGCAATTTTGATGAAATGTGGAGAATCCATACAAAATTTTTCAAAACTACTTAGGTGCATTATTTTTTTATTCATGGCACATTTACGATTATTATGTGCATAAAAATATTAACTAGGCTTATATTTATCTAGTTGATGTTAAATTGAGGCATGTAATATTATGAATATTTTAATATGTTATTTATTTAATTTTCTTAATTTTATTTTTTATATAAATTTAAAAATTATTAAAACCTTAAGAAATGACATAATTGAAATTTGTATAAATTAGCAAGGTTATTTTACAATTTTTCTCATAAAATCAGGGAAAATTAGTAGCTTTATCAATAAGTTAGTTATAAAACAAATTTAAAAGTTACATATATGTCCAAATGGCTATGATTGGTGGATAAAAAGTTAAAATTAAAACTTTTGCCTTTAAATCTTCATTTGGCTGAATCCTACACCATTTTCATTCCTTCTTTAAGTTTCTTCAAGCTTTCACCAAATTCTATCATCTTCCTTCTTCATTTCTCTCATCTCCCACTATTGATAAACTACCAAAATACTTTAAAAAATTTGTAGAAAAATTATGTAACCATAATCAAATCTAGATCAAGCCATAAACACTTAGAAAATGTTTATTTCCAATTAGTTTTTTTAGTGAAAAATTGAAATAAAATTTAAGAAAGGGTGATTTTAAACTCAAAAAACTTTTAGTGAGTTTCTTGACCTTTATTTATATTTAAAAGCATATTAGATAATCAATAGGAAGCATGATAGAAGTTTTTGAATTTGAACCCTATGAAACCAAAATTTTAGTATGTGCTTATGTTTATGTTTTAGTTTAATTTCATGATAAATTGATGATTATATGAATATATGTTAAAGAATGATCTATTTTAATATTTGTATATGATGTATTTTGATGTTTTGGATAGGTGTAGATTTAAAGGTTGTTGTAGAAAGAATTGGAATTTGAAATATATATATGTATACGAAATATGCGTGAATTAAATTTAGATGAATTGTTTATATGATTCTAGGCCATATTAAACAATTTTAATACATGAGAATCTGATTTAAATGAATGTTTATGGTGTAGGAAAAAGTAATATGTGAATTGATAAGAAATAGAATTGAAAATATTACGAGTAGAACTATTTATACACCAATATATATACATGTGTGTGTGTATTGGTATAATGAATAAATTTATAAATTAATATTAATACCTAGATAAGCATCGAATATGGACATA
Source organism: Swietenia macrophylla (assembly GCA_032401905.1). Lineage (NCBI taxonomy): Eukaryota > Viridiplantae > Streptophyta > Magnoliopsida > Sapindales > Meliaceae > Swietenia > Swietenia macrophylla. The sequence continues at coordinate 1,121,203 of CP135569.1, read as the reverse complement.
TGTATAACGCGCATTATACTCGATTCATGTTTTTATATTTTTGGTCTATTAATATTATGTATATATGCAAAATATTATTTTGGACCTGGGAACATCAGAGAAATTCTCGCAACAAAGGAACTGATTTTAGGAGTGGTTACCTTTTTATAAATTGTGAGTAGATGGATTGTTTTTTTAAATATTTTTTTTAATGATATGAATTTAAATATTTTATAAATATCGAGGCGTTTTTAATATTTTTTTAATAAAATAAATTTAAATATTTTATTGTTCTATGAAATTAGATTTATAAATTATTTTATAATTATGGTTTTAAAATTATGGAGTAAAGGTAGATTTGTATAAAAAAGTAGTTAAGAATTGAGTAAATTATCTGTGGATGTGTGTTTTGATGAGTATAATGTTAGAATTAATTTATGATCTCATGATTTGACAAGTATAATGTAAAAATATATTTATAATTTTTATAATTAACTTATCTAAGTGCTTGTTTACAAGTGTGTTTGTACACAAATACGAATATAATATATTAATATATATACTTTCCTCATTTACTAGAGATAGAGTATGGGAGTGGTAATTTCTTCCTTATTACTTATAAGGGGATAAAGGAGGAAGTGTCAAACAGTAAAGTATCTAACACCGCACTCCCTATTCAAACCAATGCTAACTAGTAGGTTTAACAATTTTATTATATATAAATATATAAAAATTCTCATTGAATGATCTTAAAATATCAACTAGAGGACTAATAGTAAATGTCTCAAGGGATAGTTTTTAGATAAGTTTAGATTTGATTGAATCATCTATAGAAATAAATATGAGATTATTTTTTATAAATTATTTGAATATAAATGATTGATTGAATTTCATGATTTATATATTTTAAATATGATAGAAAATATTTTCTATAAATTGTTTGAATATAAATGATTGATTGAATTTCATAATTTATATGTTTTAAATATGATACTCTTATTTTAATGTTGAAATTTTAGTTCACTACCATCTATCTATTCATTGAGTTATTACTCTCTTCTTCATTTTTATTTTTAAAATTATTTTTAAATTAAATAATTTCGAGGAGGCCGTGGTTTCTACCTTAGACAATTAACTGGTAATAAGCATTTTATTGAAGAATTATTTGGTATATAGTATTCTCTGTGATTATGTATAAAGATGTGTAGAAGGGATTCAAAATTTTTGTAAATACTATTGAGCTATTCGAAATATTTTGATTGTAAATATTATATATATCAGGCGATTTTATGCATATACGATACTATAGGCTTTATATATTCGTGTGAGTTATTAGTGAAAAGCAATTCTTATGAATTTATGACAGTTGTTACATGCTAGGATTTATGGTCCAGAGAGACAAAATGAGTGAAATGCATATGCTCCTAGTTAATGTTTATTGAAGCATCTAGTCAGTTTTTATTTAACATATCGACATTACACCACTTTTATATCACCAATACTTAACTTTCTTATATCAATCTATAGAACATATCTTAACAAATTCAATTATCAAATATTACATAAAACAATTTGCTTTACCAATAATTACCGACCAAAATTTTTACTATTTCTATAAAGTTGATATATATCAATTAGTTCCTAAATAAAATACTTCATATTCGTCACCATATCAAATTTCTAATATAAATTTTTCATACCCAATATATACACCAACTTAACACTAAAATTCACTCAAAAACAATAAAATTACCATAGGATAATTTATATGGAAGTAATTCTTTAATTCTTCACTAATCATTACTAAACATATAATATTTAATTTAAAAAAAATATCATCATTAAATGCATCAAATAAACCCATAAAATTAATATTTTCTACACCAAAATTTATCTTTAATTTCCTCCCTAAGCATTTCAATGATAGTTATATACATTTCATCATCGAAATTTTACCTTAATCATGTCACATCCAGAAAATTAAGATCGTGACTAGTATGGAAGTGAGGGCATTCTACCTCTATAAGCCTCAGATAAAACCTGTATGCAAACCTGAATATATAGATATCAAAGATATAAATCATATAAATAGAGCTCATATGTATATATGAATTTCAATAAATAAATATAAAATTAATGAATAATAGTCAGAGAGCCCAACATCGTAGCTCTAGGCTACAATATGCTATGGTGAATGAACAGTAAATAATGACACCAAGTTTGCAACTCTGAGTCATAATTCCAAGAAAACTATACTAGATATTATACATCATGTACAAAAAAGTATACAAAATATTATATAACATATACATCAGTGGGGCATAAGGTTTCATTTAGACAAATCGAATAGACCTATGAAAAAATGAAGATCGCTAAATGATTATAAGTAAATCATAGCATTCCAATGCTCTTCTCAAGTTCTCTACAAGTGCTAACCTAGGTGTTAGATCTTGCAAAACAGAGAAATGTGGTAGAGGGGTGAGTTTTTGAATAAATATAAAGAGTAGATACTGAAAACAAAAAACATAACTTAGTTACTAAATTTGTTCTCAAGCATAAAGATGTAATACCAAGACTTTGTAGAGCAACTAAAGAATTTTTAGAATATCAAAATATTTCAATGTAACAACTATATGCTTTCTGTAAAATCATAAAACAGTTTTAAAAAATCAGATATATCCAAGATACATGTATATATATACAGATATCGAGTGTCAGATATCATATCTTCCTTTGCCCTCTTACTTCTTATTACATATTGGTACCTACATATACACATATATTAACACATGTAATCAGGGTACATATACTCCCAGTAATAAAATTAGAAGATATTGCATTCTTACCCTTTTATAAGAATCCATCCTCAAATTCTAAAATTGAAGTGTTGAAATCTCCAGAGTTACGTTATCAATACCTATTTGAATATTCATGCTTTGTAATGTTTCCTAATTCTCCGATTACTTGTCGATCACCTTACTTCCTACCTAATCCTCGTGTGGCCACCATCATGCCAAACAAAATTCATAATTCCTATAATAGATGATTTGTTATTTTTCAACTTAGATATGATACTTACTTACAGGTCAATCTTCCTAATATCATTAAATCTCTTATAAGAATCTTATTTTTGCAAGTCCAAATCTATAATGATTACAATTTTTAGGTCTTATTTAGCTTAGTTTAATCACTTTAGCTTTGCATCAATTTAATAGAGCATTAAATTTGGTTTCTTTCGTAAACCTTACTTGGATATAGGATAGATATTCATTATTGCTATCTAGTGTACATAGCACTATCATATTAATCTTGTTTTTAAGAGCTTATTTGACTCAAAAGAAGAAAAAACAGATAGATTCACCTAATAGTGATGATTGTTTAAGAGAAAATGATAAAATAGATGGTGATACATGGTATCAGATTCATAGATTATTAGGATCATGGTATCAGATTCACCTAATAACATAGTAGATGTATCAATAGACTTAAATTTAAATAGTAACCATTCTTGTTAGGATCATGAAATTCAAGAAATTCTTAGTTTTACCATAAAATATTGCATGTAAATAAATAGAATAATTTTTGTTCTTTATTATAAATAAATAACTAATTTTGTCTAAAAAAATTGAAATAATGTTTCTAATTAATAAAAGCATATAATAACATTCTTTTAATTTTAAAATAAACCTAGTGGATATAGGTAAAACATATATTTCTACAACTAATATAGCAACTAATGCCAATGTCTAACTTCTTTTAAGATTCTGCATATTAAGAAAAATATAAGAACTACATTCAGTATTTAATAATAATGTAAAAGTAAATAAATTAATTTCTATAATAAAAATATCAAAAATAAAAGTCTCACTTCTCTTCTTCTTTAGATCTTTTATGAAAACTTTGTATTTTCTTTTCTAATATGTGGTCTTATCATAATGAAAGTATGTCCCTTCCTTAAGTATTTTATCTTTAAACTTCAATGCATGTGCATTAGGCTTAGACTTGTTCTTATTCTTATTGTCCTTTTTTTTCCTTATCCTTTATCTTAAATTTTTTCTTACCCTTACCTTTCTGTACCATTAATATAAGCTTGGACTTCTTCATGTTTACTTTAACCATTTATAATATGCTCAACAATTCAGAAAAGTCTTATCGATTTTGTTCATATTGTAATTAATGATAAATTCATTGTAGCTATTTAGTAATGATGCAAAATAGTATCAGTGGCTAACTCTTGGTTCAAAAGAAAATCCAATCTTTCTAAAATTTTGATATACCCAATCATTTTGGAGTTCATTTGACATTCTGCACTGAAATGAAATTTTAGAAACATCATACTTGGTAGAATATACTATAGAAGCCATTTGTATTATCGATTTCAAGGATATACTTTGTCTTGCATATACAATATTTATTAATAAAAAAAAGGTTTTTTACTTACAAATATAAATTATTTTCTTTATCTAACCATGAATATAAATAAAGTATATTTATGAATTATTCTTATAATTTATTTAACTATTAAACAAAATTATTAAAACTAACACAAATAATGGCACAACTTCAAAGAATTCAATTCAAGTTCCAATTGGCCCAGTTACAAAAGCCCAAGTAAAGAAGTTCAAAGAAGCACTTAACAGGCTAATTCAAGAAATTTGGACCCAAGTAAATTCGTGGAGACCCATTGGGCTTGGTCTACGTATCCAGCAAAGATGGATATGCATGATTCAAACTCTAGAAAAGTTTGACCAAATCTAAACTCGACTTTTTAGCAAGTAAAATAGGAATATTTAGAAGTGTTTGAGTTCATTTAGAAATCTATCTAATTAGTCAGCTTTCCTTGGAGTGTTTGAGTTCATTTATAAGTCTATTTAATTAGTTAGCTTTCCTTTCTGTCTTAGGTAAGTACAAGCTACGATTTTTGCCTATAAAAAGGCACCTTTTGAATAAAAAGCAATCAGAATTCATTAGTCAAAAATTAAGAGGTATTTTCTCTTTGGTTCTTTGAAGAACTATTCGAACTTATCAAGAATTATTTTTGTGGCGTTCATCAGTGACTTATCGAACGGACTTCCATCACCGTTTGTGGCGTCTACATTATACTGAGGTTCTTGTTTCTTTATAAACAACAGGTCGAGGTTCCATTCAAATCTGATAGTAGAACGATCTTGGATTCCTTGTTAAGTTCGGGTATCGTTATTCTTAACGAGGTTCGTATCATTTGGTATCAGAGCAAGGGTTATTCTAGCGTCAGGTTTGCCTATCCCTTTTGTTATTCTTTTCGCAATCTATTATTCTTTTCGCAATTCTTGATATGAAAAAAAAAGAAAGAAAAAAAAACAGAGAAGAAAAAAAAAAGAGAGAAAGAAAAAAAAAAGTGGAAAAAAAATGAAAATTTCTTATTTCAGTTTGTCATCAACACCCTAATATTTATGTATCAAATTCTAATATATTCCTTGTGATTCTCAATTTCCAAATCAGTGCGTATAAAATTGAAATACTTTGTGCAAAATTAAAACCTTTAGAATCCGTGACACGACCTTATTTTCAACCTTTATTTTGCCGTAGTAAGTCCTGAAGAATTGTTACAAGAAATTTTTGGTTATTGTTTGTTAGTTTGAAAAGAACCGAAAGAGAATTATTGAGTGGAAAAAGGCAAGAGTGGTGAGAGCATTAGAGGGATAAAAGCCGCAAATTTTTGAGTGAAACACGAGTGCAGAATGATTCATATTCTTGAGTGTAAACACGTAAGGGAGAGAATTGTGAGGTCCTTTTTTTTTTTTATAACTTATCTCCTGCAGAAATCATGTCACAACACGACCACGAGGAAGCACAAACAGAGATGAATTCAAAGTTATACATGGAAGCTTTGGTGGGAGAGATGAAACGGATGATGAAGCTGGAACTAGAGCAAATAAGTGAACGGTTGGATAGATTAGGAAATGTCAATCGAAGGAATCGGAGGAAAAGCATTCACCAATGGCGTACAATAGAAGATTTTGAAAAATATAACAACAGCAGTTTTGAGGAGGAAAATAGACACTCGGTAGGCAGCAATAGGAGGATTGAACGTGTTAGAAAAGATTGGAATCAGGAGGATAATAATTTGGGCAGCATTAAGATGAAGGTGCCTTCATTTCAAAGCAAAAATGATCCCAAGGCTTATCTTGAGTGGAAAAAGAAGATAGAGCTAGTTTTTGATTGCCACAACTACTCTGAGATGAAGAAGGTAAAACTTGCAGCCATTGAATTTTCTGATTATGCTATTGTTTGGTGGGATCAATTGGTTTTAAGTATGAGAAGAAATAGAAAACGTCCAATAGAAACATGGGAGAAGATGAAAACTGTGATGAGAAAACAGTTTGTTCCAAGCTATTATTACAGGGAGTTGTATCAAAAATTGCAAAGTTTTACGCAAGGCAACCGGAGCATGGAGGATTATTATAAAGAAATGGAAATAACTATGATCCGAGCGAATATAGAGGAGGATCGAGAAGTTACTATGGCTAGGTTTTTGGGTGGTTTGAATCAAGAAATTGCAAATGCAGTGGAATTACAACATTATGTGGAATTAGAGGATTTAGTTCACATAGCCATCAAAATTGAGCGCCAACTCAAAAGAAGTGGCAGCGCACGTCTAAATCAAAGTTCAAGTGCATTCTTTTGGAAACCGAATTCCACAAAGAAAGAAGACAAGCTGCAAATATCCGCAACACCCAAGCACAAGTTTGAGCCCAAATCCGAGAACACCAGCTATGTTTCTCAAGGTAAAATTAACACTTCTACCTCTAGAAATCATGACATTAAATGTTTTAAATGTCAAGGCAGGGGACACATAGCAAGTCAATGTCCAAACACGCGAGTTATGATAATGCAAGTTATGGTGACATTGTGACTGACGATGAAGATTCTAACACCAATGACATGCCACCATTGGAGAACATCACCGAGGAGGAGTATTTAGCCCCTGATGCATTGACATTAGTAACCAAGAGAATGTTGAGCTTGCAGGCAAAAGAAGTTGAAGAAGTGCAGCGAGAGAACCTCTTTCATACTAGGTGCCACATCAAGGACAAGGTGTGTAGTATGATTATTGATAGTGATAGTTGTTCTAATGTTGCAAACACAATAATGGTGAAAAAATTAGGATTGCCCACATTGAAGCATCCTAAACCTTACAAATTGCGTGGTTAAATGATAGTAGAGAGATGAGAGTAAATAAGCAGGTGATAGTTGCATTTCGGATTGGCAAATATGAATATAAAGTGTTGTGTGATGTAGTACCGATGCAAACTAGACATTTGTTGCTAGGGCGTCCATGGCAGTTTGATAGGCGTGTAAAGCATAATGGCTTTATGAACAAGTACTCTTTTGTACTAAATCAATGACCAATCACTCTTGTACTTTTAACACCGCAACAAGTGTATGAGGATCAAGTGTGGTTACGAAAGGAGTGTGATCAAAAGAAAGAGAGAGATAAAAAGAAAACGAGTGACAATTCGAGAGAAAAAATTGAAAGAGAAAAAAAGAGTACAGATGCAGTCATTGAAAACAAAATAGTGAGAAAAATAAATTTTTATGCAAAAGAGAGTGAAATAAAATGAGCAAAATTTTTAAATCAGCCAATGATTGTACTTTTATACAAAGAGGTGTTTTTTAATACTAATGAGATTAATCCTGCTTTACTTAGCTCTATGGTTTCTCTTTTGCAGAAATATGAGGATGTTTTTCCCGAAAAAATGCCACAGGGATTACCTCCTATCCAAGGGATTGAACATCAAATTGATTTTGTACCTGCTGCGACAATTCTAAACCGACCAACTTATAGGAGCAATCCTGAAGAGACAAAAGAGTTTCAAAGGTAAGTAAGTGAGTTAATGGCGAAAGGTAACGTGAGGGAGAGCATAAGTCCATGTGCCGTTCTAGTTTTACTTGTACCTAAGAAGGATGGCACTTGGAGAATGTGCATTGACTGTCGAGCGATCAACAACATTACGGTAAAGTATCAACATCCCATTCCTCGCTTAAACGACATGTTAGATGAATTGCATAGAGCTTGTATATTTTCAAAAATTGATTTGAAAAGTGGGTATCATATCAAATACGCATGAAAGAGGGTGATGAATAGAAAACTGCCTTTAAAACAAAATACGGTTTGTATGAATGGTTAGTAATGCATTTCGGTTTAACTAATGCACCGAGCACATTTATGCGATTAATGAACCATATATTGCGTGCATTCATAGGCAACATACGAAGTTTTCATGGACTCGCTAGTTTCTACCAACGGTTTGTGAAAGATTTTAGTACTTTAGCTGCACCGCTCACTGAAGTAATAAAGAAAAATGTTGGTTTCAAATGGGGAGAAGAGCAAGAGAAGGCGTTTCAGCTCATCAAGCAAAAATTGACAAATGCACCCTTATTAGCTTTACCTAACTTTAACAAAATATTTTAGATTGAATGTGATGCTTCTGGTGTAGGTATTGGAGCTGTGCTTATGCAAGAAGGACGACCGATTGCGTATTTCAGTGAAAAGCTAAGTGGAGCAACTTTAAACTACTCGACTTATGATAAGGAATTATACGCATTGGTTCAAGTTTTGGAAACATGGCAGCACTACCTTTGGCCCAAAGAGTTTGTGATTCACACTGATCACGAATCATTGAGGCACTTGAAAGGACAACACAAACTGAACAAAAGACATGCTCGTTGGGTAGAGTTCATTGAGACGTTTCCATACGTCATCTGATATAAGTAAGGTAAGGAGAATGTGGTTGCAAATGCACTCTCTCGCAGGTACGTAATACTCTCTACTCTTTATGCTAAATTGCTTGATTTTGAGTATATTAAAGAGTTATATCCTTCAGACCCTGACTTTAGTGAAGAGTATATAGCTTGTGAGAAGACCCCCAATGGTAAGTACTTTAGACATGAGGGTTTTTTATTTCGAGAAAATAAGTTGTGCATACCGAATTATTTCGTGCGTGATTTATTAGTTAGAGAATCACATGGTGGAGGATTGATGGGACACTTTGGGATAAGTAAAACATTAGCTGTTTTACAAGAACACTTCTTTTGGCCACACATGAAAAGAGATGTTGAGAGAACTTGCGATAGATGTGTCACATGCAGGCAAGCAAAATCCCGAACGCAACCCCATGATTTGTACACACCATTGCCCATTCCTAATGAGTCTTGGATTGATATTTCTATGGATTTTGTGTTAAGATTGCCTAGAAGTAAACGTGGTAGAGATTCAATTTTTGTGGTTGTGAATAGATTTTCTAAAATGGCACACTTTATTCCATGTCACAAAATGGATGATGCTTCACATGTTGCTGATTTGTTCTTTAAAGAGATTGTAATATTACATGGTATGCCTAGAACAATTGTTTCCAATCGAGATGTTAAGTTCTTAAGTTACTTTTGCAAGACTTTGTGGTGTAAGTTAGGTATTGAGTTATTATTTTCTACTACTTGTCATCCACAAACTGATGGTCAAACCGAAGTAGTAAATAGAACTTTATCTACTTTGTTAAGGGCTGTTATTAGTAAGAACATTAAAACTTGGGAAAATTGTTTACCACACGTTGAATTTACTTATAATCGTACTGTTCATTCTACTACTAAATTTTTTCCATTTGAAATTGTGTATGGATTTAATTCATTAACTCCATTGGATTGATCTCCTTTACCCATGATTGAGCGAGTTAATTTAGATGGCAAAAAGAAAGCTGAATTTGTTAAGCAGATTCATGAGAAAGCAAGATTCAACATTGAGCGAAGAACGGAGCAGTACGCAAAACAAGCCAATAAGGGGCGTCGCAAGTTGGTTTTTGAACCACGAGATTGGGTTTGGTTACATATGAGAAAAGAGAGATTTCCGACGCAAAGGCGTTCCAAATTACTTCCAAGATGAGATGGCCCTTTTCAAGTCTTAGAGCGTATCAATGACAATGCTTACAAGTTAGATTTATCAGGTGAATACAATGTAAGTGCTACTTTTAATATTGCTGATTTGAGTCCTTTTGATGTAGGTGATGATTTGAGAACAAATCCTTTTCAACATGAGGGAAATGACACAAATCATGGCACAACTTCAAAGAATTCAATTCAAGTTCTAATTGGCCTAGTTACGAGAACCCAAGTAAAGAAGTTCAAAGAAGCACTTAATGGGCCAATTCAAGAAATTTGAACCCAAATAAATTTGTGGAGACCCATTGGGCTTGGTCCACATATCCAGCAAAAATGGATATGCATGATTTAAACTCTAGAAAAGTTTGACCAAATCTAAACTCGACTTTTTAGCAAGTAAAATAGGAATATTTAGAAGTGTTTGAATTCATTTAGAAGTCTATCTAATTAGTCAGCTTTCCTTGGAGTGTTTGAATTCATTTATAAGTCTATTTAATTAGTTAGCTTTCCTTTCTGTCTTAAGTAAGTACAAGCTACGATTTTTGCCTATAAAAAGGCACTTTTTGAATAATAAGCAATTAGAATTCATTAGTCAAAAATTGAGAAGTATTTTCTCTTTGGTTCTTTGAAGAACTATTCGAACTTATCAAGAATTATTCTTGTGGCGTTCATCAGTGACTTATCGAACGGACTTCCATCACCGTTTGTGGCGTCTACATTATACTGAGGTTCTTGTTTCTTTATAAACAACGGGTCGAGGTTCCATTCAAATCTGATAATAGAACGATCTTGAGTTTCTTGTTGAGTTCGGGTCTCGTTATTGTTAGCGAGGTTCGTATCAAAAACCATTTTATATGGAAGTGATATCAAATGAGCAACGATATTGTATAGTAGGCATATTGAATATTTCTAATGAATATCATAAGATGATATTAGTATAGGTAACGTGAATGTCATATTATTAAGATATTAGTATATATTAAATAGTTAAAGAACTATTTAATAATAAAACTTTTTTGTTTTATGCTATATAAGTACAAGACTAATAATGTAACATTTATGTTATATTATTTGTTATATGTCATGCATATAAGTGGTTCATATGGTATATAAATAGGAGATTAATTACGTCTTATATAATAAAATCTATTTAGTCATGTATTATTGATATTTGAAAATGGAAGATGGTTAAAACAAAATCCATTGGCTCAATATATAGGATCAAAATTTTCGTTCACTCAATTCGAATTTGAATTCTTTAACAAATATCGATAAATAGCTAAAATAATAAATCATTGGCTAGTATAATCAAATATCACATAAAGAAGTTTGTAATAACGAGTTTAACATATATTGATTAATAGTTTGTATTTATATCGTTATAAAATTTTGACATACCATGAACTCTTATTTGATTAAAATTGGACAACGAAAAGATTTACTCACACGGTATATATAATTGGGATGAGATTTGATAAAGTATGATTTTATTGTAATTTAGGAGATATGACATATTGTTAGATGTTAATCATAGTCATTGAATTTTTAAATAGTTTAAAACCCAAAAAATTTAAAATAAGTTTATAACTATTTAATAGCGAATCTATATGGTCACACCAATAATCAAAGACAAAAAAAATATTTAAAAGAGAAAATATTATTGGCAAGAAGGCTAGCACAGTTTTAGGTCCAAATAAATATATATAAGTTCGCAGCTATTTACCAGTAAATCTACATAGTCAACTAATAACCAAAGACAAACAGAAATATTTGAGAGAAAAAATATTATTAGTAAGAAAGTTAGTACTTTTAAAATAATATTTTGGTCCAAATAAATAAATATATATATAAGTGTTATATATATTTATTAATTCTTTAAAGTATTTTAAAAATTTTTCTTAATTTTGCATTATATTATAATTTTATATAAATTACATGGTCATATTAATAATTTAGATTATTAATTTTTTTAAATGTAAATGTGTAATTATTAGATAATTAAACTTAAGCCTATGAAGTTATATCTAAGTACATTTATTTAATGATTAAGTAAATAATTTGCATTTAAGTATATAGACTAAAATGTATAAAATGGCAATTATTAAATGATTACCATTTTGTTCAACACACATTTATCAATTTTTCATAAAATGACAATTATTAATTAACTTAAAGTGAAGGGAACTATGAAAAGCATGGATAACTTTAAGTATATAAAAGCTTACTTTACCAATTTTTCATAAGATTGAAAAGAAAAACCAAGCCTTTCCTTCTAAAATTCGACCAAGCTTCTCCCATTACATTTTAGTGGTGCAAATTGTAGTATTTTCACAATATTCAAGGTAGTTTTCATCACTCATGTATTTATGCATGATATAAACTCATCCTATGGTAAAATTTGTGTATATGTGTGATATATGTTTAGTTGTTAGTATAAGTATTTGTGACAATGCTTGAATGAACAAAGTTTTATGTTTTATACATGTTATTACCTTTACTAATGATGTGTCACAGTATGGATATATATTTAATGAAATACAAATTTGAATTTTTTAAAAAGTTCAAGAAATTTAAAAATGAAATAGAAAAATAAACAAAAAATAGTATTAAATCTTTACGATGATCCTAGAAGTTATGAGGGAGTTATCCTAAATAGAGATTTAAGTAAATAGTTAGAGGTAATAAATTCTAAAATAACCCATGTATGCCAATCAAGACTAGACATGTGTAGATCCATAAGAAGGAATAATTCTTATCAGCTATAAATGAATTTTCAAGAGAAGATTGGTAAGGATAGTTAGGTAGAGACTTATAAAACTCGATTAATAGCAAAAGGTTATACTTAAAAACAATGGTTGGATTATGAGAAGATTTTTTTAGTAATAGCTATGATTAAGTCCATCCAAATTATGCTAACCACTACTGTATACCATAATCATGAGATCTGACAGATGAATGTAAAAATTGCATTCCTCAATGGGTATCTTAAAGGAAATATTTACATGGAACAACCCATAGGTTTCATAACTATTATTTACATACAAGTTGTATCGATTCATTTAAAAATTGAAGTAAACTTCCAAGAGTTAGAATATTTGATTTGATAAGGTGATCAAATCATTTGAATTTGTGGAAAATCTAGATGAATCTTGTTTTTATAAATGAATTAAAGATCATGCCATCATGTTTCTGATATTATATATAGATAACTCGTTATTCACGGGTAATGATGTTGGCATGATGATTAAGGTAAAAATATGGTTATTCAAAACCTTCTCTATGAAAGATTTAAGAAAGGTGACCTATATCCTTAGGGTTCGCGTCCATAAAAATAAAACGGATAGGATAATTGAATTATCTTAGAAATTATATAAAAAAATAATGTTAAAAAAAAGTTTAACGTGAAGAACTCTAAGAGAAAACTTCTGTCGTTTATACATGGCCTTCATCTTTCTATAGGTATGGATTTAAAAACTGATAAAGAGCGGCAGTAGATGTATGCAATGCAATGCACTAAATCTGATATAGCCTATGCTACAAGTGTTACAAGTAGATATTAATTAATCTAATAAAGAAACATTGATAAGCTATAAAATCGATTTTTAAGTACTTGAAAAGAATTAAAGATTTAGTTTTTAGATATAAATGTCAAGAGTAGAACATTCAAAAATACTCAGATTTAGATTTTTAGTCTGATATTGATGATAGAAACTTTACCTCAATATAAGCATATTCAGTGTAAATGCTACATTTTAAGAGAGCTCATTGAAGGTGAAAAAAAAAAATCGATCCAAAAAGTATATTTAATGGACAATATTGTTGACCCAAAAATTAAAAAGCTAACATAAAAATAGTCAGGTTATCATATTGAGAAGATGTATGAGAACAACAAATAGTTTTAATGCAAGTGAAAGTTTATTAGAATATGCCATAAAAGCCATTCGTGCTATCAGCCTAAGGGATATACTTTGTCTTGTATATATATATATATATTATTTGTTAATAAAATAAAGAGTTTTTTATTCATAAATATAAGTTATTTCTTTTATTTAGTCATGCATATAAATAAAGTATATTTGTAAATTATTCTAATAATTTATTTAACTATTAAATAAAATTATTCAAGTATTAAATAAAATTATTCAAGTCATTTCTTACGGAAGTAATATTGAATAGACAACAATATTACATAATAGATATACTAAATATTTCTAATAAGTAAATCAATACATAAATATGTAACAAAATTATATAAAAAAAATAGTTTACTTTTTAAAATTCACGCGATAAACTGTAGTATTCTTATATATATGTTTCAATGTCATAAATACATACATACCTCTAATTAACTAGTTTTTATCAAACCACAAATTCAGATCAATTGCCTTTGCGTCTCTATGGTATTCATACGATTAAAAATCTAATCGAAATATTAGCTTCTATAATTAAAGTATGTGATATTTTGTACATTCTTCTCTTCTCAAAATCAAGGACGCAAGATAAACTCTAAGCACACTCTCTAAAAAAAAAAGTAAATATCACATATTTATATACTATTATTTTAAGTATTCAATTCTGACTTAAATTATTTAGTTGACTTTCTTATAAAACCTAATTTATTGAGTAAAATAAGCAATAATAAATTTAGTCTAATTTTTATATAACATACTTACTTAAAATTAATACTTAAATAACTCAAAAAATCCTAAATTTATTTAGAATTTTATATATATATATATATATTATTTCTGATTTTAATGCACGACCCAATAGGTTCTTGTAATATTAATAGTAATTTTAAAATTTAATTTTAGTATTACAAGTAATGAGTAGCGTCTAACAATACATCATTACTATCTAAGTGATGAGAATATTAATGATTTGACATCACTTTATTCGTGACTTATATTACCGTATAATTCAATTTTTTGGTCCTAAATACCTTAATTAAACATGAAATATATAATGTATCATCCTCAAATTGTTCAATTATATTTTTTTAATATTTTCAGTAAACTTATTCTATCAAATAAAATTAATATCACATATTAACTTTTTTGAATATGACTATATATTTTTCAAAATCTCACCCAGTCAAAAAGTTAAGATATCATTCTCATTATATAGGAAGGATAAATTCTATTTTAATAACACATATTCTTCTATATGAATTGTGTCATATTTAATTATTTTATTTATAATCTATCTTGTTACAGATAACATTTGAAAATATTAAAATATATCATTTTTTATGTTAGAAACTATTGTAAACTCAAGTCTAAGAATTATATACACTATTGTCACTATAAGAATTGTTTGTGACACTCATATAATGATACAGGTAGCGTTCTCGTGATAGGTCGGTCCAGTACATTAATTTACTAACTTGTATTTATGTGTTGACTTGATATTTCATATCATAATAAATACATATTATTATCAGTCACTACACATATCAGTTTTCATGCATTATTGTTACTTTATTCACAATAATATTTGATTAGGGATACTTAAGAATAGTATCCAACTAATTAAACTTACTATTCAAAAAATATTATTACATTTATTAAATATATAGATATGTAATAATGAAATAATGAAATAATGAAATAATATAAATAAATCAAAATATAATGATACAAATATACCAAATATTCAAAATACTATTAGATTAGGGCATCATTTTATTAGAGAGCACAATGATAAGACATGTTCATAATGATATTTAGATAGTTTATGAGGTAAAGTCATTGATCTTTAAGGAGTAACCTGATCCTATTTAAGAAAAAAGATGGCTTAAGGCCGTAAAGGAAAAATTTGATGTTATGGAAGCTATTTTTAAAGCAATTGCTATGCGTAAATTTGGTCGTACAATTGTTAAACACAAAACTATTAATTTGATTGTAAAACTTGGCATAAGTTTAATGTAATATTAAGCATGGATTGATTGTGTAACTTGCTAGTTTTAGTTGACTACTGCAATAAGGAAGTCACATTTTACAAAAGGAATTGAAAGTTTGTGATATATCAAATTAATTTAAATATGGAATCACTTAGCTCTATTCTTAAGACATATCATGGAGGATAAAAGAATTGAATAATTTGGACACTTGCTTTTGATGAAGGAGATGTCAGTCACTACTAGACAAACTCTTTTACATTGATAGTTGGTGAGTTTCATAATATTTTTCCCAATGAGTTTCTTGAATTACACTTAGAAAGATAGACAAAGTTATGTATTGAATTAGTTTCATGCATCTTTTAAATTTTTATATCTTTATATCGTATGGCACAAACTGAATTATTAAAATTACTAAAAGGATTTATATGCCTTAATGTTTCCTTTTGGAGAGCTTCTTTATTGTTGTTAAGAATTATGATGGTTACTAAGAATTATGTGTCGATTTTCAATAATTGAACCAAATTATAATTAAGAACAAGTATTCATTATCTTGAATTAAAGAGTTATTTGACTAGTTAGATGGTTTGAAGTATTTCTCCAAAATTGATTTAAGATTAGACTACCATAAATTAAGGACTTGAGGTGATGATATATTAGCACCCAATTTGACATTTTTAAGTTTTAGTTATGCCATACAAGCTAACTAATGCCTCAGCAGCCTTTAGGGATCGCATAGATAAGGTATTTAAACCTTATTTAGATTTTAATAGGTCTTTGATAAATATTAGATTTATAAATTGAGTATAAAATGAAAATAGTTTGAGCCTAAATTTTTATGATTTTTGCTATTGTTATTAGTCATTTCAAGCATCATGATTAAGAATTATTTAGTGATTTAATTTTTTTTTTTGGTGATTATTGTATGTTAAAGTAATCATATGGCATAAGGTAAATGAATGACTCCATGTTTGAAATGATAAGTGTGAAGAGACTTCTTGAAATTAAAGGATAGATTGATAATTGCACCAATTCTTGTTGCAACCAACATTGTGAAATCATGCATAGTTTATGCACGTATTTATGTATAAGATTGGAGTATCTCTTGATATAAGATAGTAAGGTGATAGGTTATTATGTTTCTAGATAATTAAAACCTTATGAATTTTATATGTTTGACCTTAGAAGATTGAAAGAGAAGTTAGCAATAATTTAAGATTTTGATTTATGGTATCATAAGAATAGTTATTTAAGACAATGGCAAAGATAAAGATATGAGAAGATGGAATCAGGTGCAAAATGGTGAATTGTAGCATAATTAAAAGTAAGTATTGCTAAGATTCTTATTGTAATAGAAAGTGGGTGGTATAGGTGATTCTAAATTTAGATGTGAAATTTTGATAAAAGTGCATCGATATAGGCTAATTGTATACTGAGGAGATATCAAGGTGTATAAAGATCTCAAAAGGCAATACTAGTGAAAAGGAATTAAATGTGATGTGGTTAACATGTATCTCAATGTATGATCTACCAAAAAACAAAGGTTGAACATACAAAACTAGTAAGGATGATGTTACCTTTACTCATTATTGAGTAAAAGTGGGACCATATTATAATAAATTTTGTAATAAGTTTATCGAGAACATAATAAGGGCATGATGTAGTTTAAGTGGTGGTTGATTGTTTGCATAAATCTACAAAGGCCTTAATAAGTAGGTAGGATCAATGATATAGTTAGAGCAATAACTAAAATTATTTCATCTATAATATGCAAATGCATTGGTTCACAAATAATTTTAAGGTCCAACATATTTGTTTATGAGATTACAAGAAATACTTAGCATCGTTTTAGGTTTCCTACATTTTAAATTTGTTGTTTTAGGATATGGAGTATAATGCAAACAAAGGTATCCATCAATTTTGAGTGATCTGTTTAATATCTCAATTATTAAAAGTTTATTATTAGATTTTCATTGGGTAAACAATGGGTTGTTTCACTACCATAGACTTGATTAGATTAAAAGGATAAATTTCATGGACACATGAGGGTGGTTAAAAGTTATCTTAGGAATATTAAAATTGCCACATAGTAGCAAGCCATTAGAAAATTTGAATGTTTATCTACAAGAAATTTCATTTGTAATGTTCTAAAGATTTATGATTTATTGAGAGCAATGACTGTTGCTATTATAATTGTGTATTAGTTGAATAAATTCATTAAATTTGTGTTAAATTTTCTGTAGTATAATATGTTTCAAATAAAAATGGTAATTGTACAAGTTTAACGAAGTAAATAAGTTTGGTAACTTGATTATTATGAATTGTGTATTGATATTTGTTGTCATAATTTATAATTTGTTGATTTCTTTCAAATATTTTATGGTGATTTGAATTAATCGTATTGATATATGTATGTATATCTATGAAGATATATGAAGTTGTTTTTAAGCATAATTGGCTCTTGGAGTATTGTTTGAACGTGGAGAAAATTTGAAAGTGTTTTATGTTAAATTACAAGTTGGTTTTGCTCAAAATATAGAGAAGACTCTGTTAAATTTTTCTTGACAAGATGTTAAGGAGTTAAACTCTTTGTTTTATGATTAAGAGAATGGTAGATTTTTTTAAATGAAAACTTTGAAGACTCATGTTAAAAATTGTTTTAGCTTTTGTACATCTTTGGGTTCTCAATGTTTATATATTGGGTGTATTAGAGGAGTTTCCAAATCTATATTGTATATGCATATGTTATTAGTTAAGACGATAAATTACTTTAATTTAATGAATTGGTCATGAGCACCCAAACCCTATATTGTTGTTATGGCTTAACAAAGTTGTGTGGTTTTAAAATTTCAAGTGGAGCATTTAGATAATAGAAATTGTTGGTTGTAACTTAGGATGTAACCACTTCATATAGGGAGCTATATCTTTATCTTTAGATCTTGCAATTCCTACGTTATGGTAGGGGTGGACAAAGTTTTTACTGCACTGCATCTTGTATAAGCTCTTTGACTCATCTTATATTCTTTAGGGTCTATTAACAAAATAGTTTCACTTAGTATCTTGATATTTTGTAATATGTACCTTCAATATTGTTTAAAATTTAAATGTTTCATTTGTTTTCTTTTTTGAGTTCTTTTTTATAAGTATCTATATTATAAGCGAATTTAATTGTAATTATAGGTGTATATTTCAAATTATATAAATGGAGTATATGATCTTTAAAAGCCTAACAAACTCTTGGAAGACGTTCCATATAAATGGGGCATATCTTGAAATTGCACAGTAGTTATCATGTGGCAGCCTCCGAGTTAGAGCTTCACATACCACCACTATTGTTATCTCTCACTGGCATATAACTACCACTTTTCATTGGTTAATGACCATAAACAAACTCTAGTTATACATGCTATGTGACATTGTGATATCGTTAAAGTTAAAACAGTTAGATGTTAATAATAATAATAATAATATTTATTATTATTATTATTATTGTTGTTGTTGTAACTTAAGTGAAACAACATTTTTGCTCTTTGGTCATTAACTTTAAATGGACAAAAGTAACAATTTGTAATTCAGTAAAATATTTTTAAAAATTGAAGTATTATGTTACAATATATTATATGTTGTGCCACATCGTTATAAAAATAACCATTTTATCAATGAAAATTTTAATTTTTTGAAGAATTTAATATGCATCATTTTGTATTTTTGAAGTGAGAAATTTCAAAACTAAAAAACAATAGAAACTTAAAATAAAGTTTGTTTGGGAGGTTTTTAAGTTATAATTTTAAACACAAGTATAATCTTTGTAAACATTTGAATTATTTCCACGAGGGAAATTATTAAAAACTGATGAGTAAATTATTCATGTTTGTAAATTGGCTTATTCATGTATTTTTACAATAAAGGTATTTGATTATATGTAATGTACATTTTTGAAATATATATACGTACTTTTATAACGTGTTTATTTTTTAATTTTTTTCTTTGACAAATAAAATAGAGAATATGACAAAATAATTTAACCCAATATTTGTATTCATCCAAGTCTCATTTATTTATTTATTTTTTTGTTATTTTTATGATTATAAGAATTTGTGTGTGAGGAATAATGAGAATAAGGAATACAATAATTGATAAATTTTAAGTTACTACTAAAACATTATATTTTGATATTTTAATATTTTTCAAAGCATAAAAAGATTAAAAGAAATGAGAATCGTAGTTTACAAGGAAAATCCTTAATTTCAACAATTTTAATATGAAACATTATTTATTTTTATTCTATTGTACAATATAAAAACTGATAAATACGCTAATAGATTAAAAAAAAAACTTAAAACATTCTAATAACATCGAATTTATAGCATATTACAAGCTCCTTATTATAAATTTCATGATACTACACAGCTTGTAATAGCAAGATACCATACAACTTAAACACGGTTTGGACCTTATTGATCAATGACCGAGGAAGTGTAACGTGGTCATTCACTTTTACTATTCATCTCTTTAGGGAACTTAACTTGTTGAGGATAATTGGTTTTAGTCATTTCTACTTTTCCATCGCATGAAATAAAATTTTGTGCTTTGGCATCAACACACAGAATCACCTCACTTAACAAGGAAACGTTATTTTTTGTAATGCAACTGAATATAAAATTGTAATTTTCACCAAATTTTGTCTTGAGTGCTTTGTCATAGGAATCTTTTGGGTAAGTACCTCCATTTGGTGTGGCATTTCCACTGTGTAGGGTTTCGAGCAAGTCAGCACTCTTGTATAGTTGAATGCCGCCATTGAAATAAGATAGAGGCTGACCTTCGAATACACCAGGTGAGCCGTAACCATGGTGTGTGTATTGATAAAGCCAAAAATATTCGTTTGATTGAGCCTTATTGAGAGAGAGCCAATACCTTGACATTTCGTTCTTAAGAGAAGTATGATTTTTTAGCTTCAAAATAATTAAGAAAAAAATTGGTTAATGCATACGCTCCTGATAAATACTTTAAAGAGAAAAATGAATAAGAGGGCCAAAAAAACATCGAAAAGGGGTTGCTAAATACCAAGTCAATGACATTAACGGATTGCCCTGAAGTAGTTATGGTTGCTCCACTCGCGGTTACTGCCCAAAGGCCATGAATTGTGAAGACGGGCTCTAATTT